>VDFB02028315.1:0-24707 GCA_007258455.2 Sequoia sempervirens
GTTTGGTAGGCCTCCTAGTGCAATTAGAGTTAATTCTTTGCTATCAATCTAATATCCAATTGTGGATAGTTGATCTCTCAGTTCAATAATCCTCATGAAGTACACATTAATGGACTCTCCTTTGTTTATTTGAGCATTATTGATTTGCCTTTTTAAAGCAAGAGTCCTGCAGGTGTTGTTAATCTCATAAGTTTTCTCAAGAGATTTGAACATGTGGTATGTAGTTTCATGTTTTGCTAGGATGGGCACTATGTGATCCCTAACTGCATCTACTAGGATTTTCATGGCCTTTTCATTGTTTTCTGTCCATTGAGTTTTCTCAAATTCAGACTTTGGTTCCTCCAAGTTTTCTTTCACAAGTGAATCTAGTTTATTTTCTCTAAGGATCATCATGATTCTAAATTTCGATGATGTGAAATTTTCTGCTCCAGCAAGGCGATCTTCAAATTTGATCACACTTGACATTATGAAGAATGTGAGCAAATTCAATTTTTAGAAAATGTGAATTTTCTAGAGCAAACTGATATTAGATCTGTTTGGGATTTGCACAACGTGGCTCTGATACCATGAAAATGTAAACAAATCTAATGGAAAGAAAAGAGATTAAGGGTTCTAAAAGTATTTTCAGTCTCAGAAAACTACCAAAACTTAGACATAGATTTTCGACTTCAGAAATACACAGAATTTCAACTTCCAGATTTAAAGATAATTAATGTGCTGAATGCAGAACATTATTCAATTTCTATGTCTACATATCATTGAAGGATTCACTATAAGTATGTTAGGAAACACGTCCTCTAAGAGTCACATCTCATGAGAGGATGTGTCTCCACAAGTGGAGACACGTCCACTCATGGGACGTGTTCTTTAGAGTGTGGGCTAACATACAGTTAACAATGCGTTAGAATAACACATATACACTAACAACGAATAACAATCTACATTTCGATTTAGAATATCAAATATGATTCGCAATTTTTATACTCATAAATTCGAATGTTATGTTTTTCAGAAATAACGATAAATGCAATCGGGTATGAAATACAATGGTGCTTGCAGCAATCGATTTCCAGATCTAACCGATGCTATCTTTCAATAACAAGGACCAATATCATTGACTACTTTCTTGAGGATTTTCATTAAGGTCTTATTAGTTGCCTCAACTTGGTCGTTACTTTAAGGTAATATGGGGTAGACCAATGATGTTGAATGTGGAATTGCTCACACAATTGGAATACATTTTTAGTTTTAAAAGGTTTACCATTGTTGGTGATGATGGTGGATTAAATACCATATCAACAGTTAATATGATATAAGATGAATTTAGAGATTTGGACTCTAGTAATGAGGGTGAGTGGAATGGATTTCACCCATTTGGTGAAATATTCGATGGTGGTGATGATGAAGGTTTGTCCATTAGATGAAGGAGGGTGTATATTTCTAACTAAATCAAAACCCCATTGTGAAAAGGGTCATATGGAGGATATCAGTTGCAACAATTGAGATGAAGCATGTATTAACTTTGCATGCTTGTTGAGAGTGAACACACTTCTTAACATACTTACACTCATCATGTTCCTTGGTAGGCTAGTAAGAACATGTTCAAAGAAGCTTCTTTGCAAAGGCCATACTATTGATGCGAGCCCCACAAATACCACTGTGTACTTTACTCAAAGCCAACTTAGTTTCCACATCATTTAAACATCACAATTAAGAACCATCATACCCCTTACGATATAGAATGTCCCTAGGGATAGTGTAGTGATATGAGTGTTGGATAAATGAGTGATGTTGGTTTTGAGTGAGGTTAGGTGGTAGGATGTTGTCATAGAGGAAGGTGTGAATGTCATGGTACCAGAGAGATTGGGGACCAACAATTTCACACACCATTTTAGTTCCAAAAGATCATATGCAAGAATCAAAAGTTGTTCAACTAGGAACATGCATTCATGGCCATCATAAGACATATTGAGTAAGGACCTAATTGTAGTCATGACATGCGTTACTTTATTTTGAAGACAAGGGACACTTTCTCAAACTAGATGTAGCTAAAATATTTCTTGAAATTATCAACAATGTGTTTGTAAGGAAGAAGCTTATCATCTTTGGTCTAGAATTCATCATTAACTTGTTTGATGATGAGTTCAGAATCACCATAGATATGTAGTAGCTCACATATATTCCATTGGACTACTATCTTAAAACTAGTGGTGGGGGCCTCATATTCCATAATATTATTGGTGCATGGGAAGTTTAATCTAAAGGATTTAGGTATGAAATCACCTTGAGGGGTAACAAAGAGGATACCCACAGTCAAACCATGTTGAGTAAATAAACCATCAAAGTTTAGCTTCCACAGATTAGGTTTAGTGACAAAAAACATAGACTCATTTGGAAATTCTACAACCAATGGATAAATATGCACTAAAGGAGCATCAACTAGTTGATCTGCAATCACTTGACCCTTTATATCTTTGTGATCTACATACTTAATGCTAAACTCATTCAAAATCATAAACCATTTAGTCATATGACCTATAATTAGAGATGTCCTTGATAGAAAATACTTGAGAGAATCAACCTTTGAAATGACAAAAAACATATCGGTTTAGTGACAAAAAACATAGACTCATTTGGAAATTCTACAACCAATGGATAAATATACACTAAAGGAGCATTGACTAGTTGATCTGCAATCACTTGACCTTTTATATCTTTGTGATCTACATACTTGATGTTAAACTCATTCAGAATCATAAACCATTTAGTCATACAACCTATTAGAGATGTCCTTGATAGAAAATACTTAGAGAAATCTTCAACCTTTGAAATGAGTTTGAATGATGACTAAGCATGTAATGCCTGAGTTTTTGTGAACTAAAAAATCACTGCCAAGCATGCCTTTTCCATAGGTGTTTAGTTGAGCTCATATCTGACAAGGGTACAATTGATGTAATACAATGCTCCCTCTTTCGCATTCTCATCATGTTGTGCAAGGAGTGCCTCCAATGCCACTAAGGTAGCATAAATGTACAACAATAATGGTTTACATAATATAGGGGTATAAGGATGGGTAGGTTAGCTAGATATTATTTGATCTTATCAAAACCTTGTTGACACATGAAGTATCCCATTTGAAAGAAATGTCATTATGAAGCAAGTGAGTAAAAGGTTGACACTTATCAACAAGTTGCACAATGAGTCTCCAAATGGATTATAGTTTACCTTGCAAACTTCTTAACTACTTAAGTGTCTTAGGAGGAGGCATATCCATAATCACTTTTACCTTAGTGGGATCAACCTTAATGCCTCGTCTAGACATAATGAAGCCTAATAACTTGTCCGTAGTGACACCAAAGACACACTTCTTTAGATTGAGACAACTAATATTGATTTAATTGAGTGAAGATGTGTTCTAGGATATGAGGATGTTCTTCTTAAGTATTTGATTTGCCTAACAAGTCATCCACATAGTTTTCCATGATGATGTGAAGGAGATTATGAAAAGTAATGGTCATAGTATGTTGATAGGTTGCACTTGCATTCTTTAGGCCAAAAAATAGACTTGATAACAAAATGTTCCCCAAAGAGTTGTGAAATCCATTTTATGTTGATCCTCAACTACATTATGGATCTCATTATATCCTAAAAATTCCTACATTAATGACAACATAGCATGTCTTGTTAAATCAATAAGAATTTCCATATTGGGAAGTGAGAATTCATCTTTTGGGAAAGCTTTGTTTAGATCTCTGGAGTTAGTACAGATACAAATGCACTTAGTCAGCTTTACAACAAAAACAATAATAAAGATCCAATAAAAATAGTCAATGGGACAAATAAAACTAGTTGCCAACAGTTTTTTGAGCTCTACCTTGACTAGCAAAGATACTTGTGGATGCATTTTACAAAGCTTTTGTTTGACAGGCTTAGCATAAAGACAAACGTCTAAGTGGTGAACCACTAAAGTGGGGTCTAGTCCTCACATGTTGGAGTATGACCATGCAAAATTGATTGAACCTTTCTAAAGGATGCTAGAGAATGTTTGACACTCTATTGTTGACAAAGAACTAGCTACGTATGTGATTTGTGGTTCTATCATAGTGCCTAGATTAATCTCTTTTGTTTCTTCGATCAAGATAGAGGACCATTTTGATGGTTCTATACCCATAAGAGGAAGATTAACATCCCCATCCTCTAATTATTTTCATAGTTTTTCATTAGAGGATTCCTTAGGGAGGTTTTCACTAAAAGACCTTGAATTGTTTTCTTGTTTTTAATTTTTACAGTTGAGGAGTTCATCTTCCCCAAATTAGGTATGTTGATCAAGCTCATAGATATCCTGATGGATAATCCTCACTTAAACTCATGAAATGTATAAATGCCTCATCATTTAAAAACATGTTGATGGGTACATGTCCCTGTTCATTCTAATCAATATGTTCAAGGTGATGGAGTGGAAGGTCAATGGTAAAGATGGAAGTGGAGAAAAGGGAGGAGACATCCAAATCATCGTAAGAGAGTTTAATGACCTCACTCAAAATGTCTTCAATGATGATAGATTTCAAAGTGGCATTTTTGGAAGTACTTGGTGACATTGAGGATTTTTTTGCTTAGTATCATACCCAATTCCTTGATGTTTTACATTAGTTGGGAGCTCAAATGGTTGGAGTATACCTTGTTTGTTTTCTCCCAATCCTTTTCCTTGGTAATTGACATTTTACTCATCTGATGGGTGATGCGATATGTGTCTTGGAAGTACTCATTAATGAGGATGGCCATAAATGCTGATTTAACATTGGGACATGCTATGTTGTCATTAATGCATAGATTTTCAAGATATAATTAGATCTCCATTATAGTTGAAGATCAACATAAAATGGCTTGTACAACTTTTTGTGGAATATTTTGTTATCAAGTCATGTCTTTTGGTCTGACGAATGCAAGTGTAATTTATCAACGTTCTATGGACATTATTTTTCATGATCACATTTACATCATCATGGAAGACTATGTGGATGACTTGATAGGAAAATCAAAGACTTGAGAATAACATCCTCATATCCTAAAATGCATCTTTGCTCAATTAGAACAATATCAATTGTGACTCAATCCAAATAAGTGTGTCTTTGGTGTCACTTCAGGGAAGTTAGTAGGCTTCATTATGTCTAGGAGAAGCATTGAAGTTGATCTTGCTAAGGTAAAAGTGATTATGGATGACTCCTAAGACACTTAAGTAGTTGAGAAATTTGCAAGGTAAACTACAATCCATTTAGAGGTTCATTGCTCAACTTGCTAATAAGTGTCAACCTATTACTCACTTGTTTCACAAGATGATGAGAATGGGAAAGAGAGTAGTGTATTACATTAGTCATACCCTTGTTGGATATGAGCTTAACTACACACCTATGGAAAAGACATGCTTGGTAGTGGTTTTCAGTTCTAAAACACTCAAGCATTACATGCTTAGTCAAAATCATTTTAAAAGCTGATCCTCTCAAGTATTTTCTATCAATGAAATCTTTAATATGCCATATCGTTAAATGGGTTATGCTTCTCAATGAGTTTGACATTGAGTATGAAAATCACAAAGCCATAAAGGGTCAAGTGATTGTAGATCAACTAGCTAATGCTCTTTTAGTGGATGTGTATCCATTTTTTGTAGATTTCCAAATGGGTTTGTGTTCGCTATCATTGAATCTGATCCATGGAAGCTATACTTTGATGGTTCCTTTACTTAGCATGATTCAGGTGTGGGTATCCTCTTTGTTACCCGTCAAGGTGACTTCATAACCAAATCCTTCAAATTGGCCTTCTCATGCACCACTAATATTGCAGAATATGAGGCCTTCATCATTGGTTTGAAGATAATAGTCCAATAGAATATCAGTTAGCTACATGTCTATGGTGATTTGCAGCTCATCATTAAACAAGTTAATGGTGAATTCTAGACTAAAGAACTTATTCCTTACAAACATAGTTGATGATTTCAAGAAATATTTTGGCTACATCCACTTTGAGCAAGTACCTTGTCTTCATAACAAAGCAACAAATGCCATGGCTACAATTGGTTCCTCACTAGACATGCCTCGTGATTGCAATGAAGATCTATGCTAGAATGTGTGCAGTGAAAAATGTATTCGAAATGCTAGGAAATAATAAGAAAACCCAACAAAATACATAAAACAAGCAACACTCAAGATTAGGGCTTAAGAACTCATACCTACTTGAAATTAGATGAAATTAAAGTATGATATTGATGTGATCGAATTCAATGTTTGATCAATGAAATTTTGGCAACATAACAGTAGCAATTTGCTCAAAAGATTATGAGTTAGATGGATAGCGGGATTAGGATGGATAATAGATATGATGGGGTTAGTACAAATCAGATGGATATGCTATGTGGGTGGATAAGGTGAAAACATGTAGAAAAGAAGGATGCAAGGTAGATAATGATTGAGCCCTCTACGTGAATGATGCCTGTTGCTAGGTTTTCAACAAATGCACTTGTCCAAGGTGCCAATAGGGGTGGTTTTCACTATAGGATGATTTATTTATCTTTACTATTTATTATTTTTTTTCTTTTTTTATTCTTTTAATATTTTAAAAGTTGGGATGACTTAGCTAATTTAGGAGTAGAACTGCTTGAGGTGAATGATATTGATAGGTTCATCCAAGGGTTCACCTTTAGATGTAGCTAACTAATAAGCTCCCAAACCATGCTTTGTAGTGATAACATTAAGGGCCCCACCAATTAACCTCAAATTTTTTTTTCTCAGTCCTATTGATCTCCCAAACCATACTTTGTATTGATGACAGAAGGACCCAACAAATTAATCTCAAACTTTCCTTTCTTTTTTCAATCCTAATAAGTACATTGATTCTCTTTAAGAACAAGATTACCAAGTTGGAATTGGCGAGGCCAAATTTTATTGTTGTTGCTTCTCTACAATCAGTTTAGATAAACTTAAGATGGTTATAGGCATTGAGACATCGTTCATCTAAAAGCTCTAGCTATCTCAAGTGTGCAACTTGATACTCCTCATCAATGATAAGATTCTTCAATGAGATGTAGAGTGAAGGGACTTTGACTTCAATTGGAAAGATAGCCTCAACACCATAGACAAGTGAATATAGAGTGGTGTCAGTAGCCTCAACACCATAGACAAGTGAATATAGAGTGGTGTCATTAGGGGTACAAATGTTGGTATGGTAAGCCCAAAGAGCAGGATTCATATGGAGATGCCAATCACGACCAGTGTCATTGACCACTTTCTTAAAGATTTTGATTAAGGTATTATTAGTTTCCTCAACTTGGTTATTACCTTGAAGGTAATATGGGGTAGACCAATGATGTTGAATGTGGAATTGTTGACACAATTGGTGCATATGTTGGTTTTTAAAAGGCTTACCATTATTGATGATGATGGTAGATGAAATACCATATCAACATAAGATATAATATAAGATAAATTTAGAGATTTGGACTCTAGTAATGAGGGTGAGTGGAATGTATCCCACCCATTTGGTGAAATATTTGGTGGTGGTAGTGATGGTGTGTCTATTGGATGAGGGAGGTTATATCTTGCTGACTAAATCAAGACCCTATTATGAAAAGGGCCATGTGGAGGTGATCAATTGCAACGATTGATGAAAGGAAGCCAGGTGAGTGGAAACAACTTCCTACACTAATCTAAGTAGGGGAGAGTTATTTAACACCTTATTCTGTTACAATAAGAGAAACATATACATAGAATAATAGATAGAACAACAAGAATGCATAAAAAAGTGACACCAAATATATGTGGGGAAAACTGTTTTGGGTAAAAACTCCACCCTCCAAAAGAATAGTACTTCTCTATTATATCAAATAAGAGTTACAACATATCTCCAAGTACAAAGCTTCTACACAAGTGTTTCAAAACAAACACCTATTCTAGAGTGATATGGACAACACTTTGTTACCTGCAAACAAACTATGCATTCTACAATGCAAGGCACTCATTTTATAAAGAGATACAAGCTTCAAGAAGCATCTAGAAGGTGAGGGGTGTCCAAATCCACATGGCACAATATCTCATGCCTTAGACATGCATTTGGACACATGTACAATATTCCCTTACATCCCTTATAATGGTCAAACATGCAAATATTCTTCTTCCAAGCTTGAGTACCTAGAATATACTAAAAATAGCTTATGACAGATGCCTTACACATCTTACAACTGTCATAGAATCTGTCATAGCTGACCACACTTACAGATGTAAGAGAATCTATAATAACTAACTAAAAATAGTCGATTCTCTTACATCCTGTCATAACTCAACTTGGGCGCCAACTTTCTCCCATGCATTTAAAGATGCCTTATGATGCGTCATAGAATTTGTCATATGCCATAGATTCCAAAGTGGGACACCTATATCCACTTGGGATGATTATGTGTCATCCAATCACTTCCAAAAAGGATGTCACCCAGTCAGTGGGTCCCAATTTGTGACATGACACCATAGGCAATTAAATAATATAAATATATACATTAATACATCAAATTAAATCAATATGAAAACTCTAAGGTTGAGACACCTTAATCCCAACCTTCTCCCACTTGGTGAAGACCTATTGAGAGTCATACAAAATCATCTACTCATGGCCCCAAGGCCCATGGAATCAGAACACCATCTGAACTTCTCTATGCTCACTGGTTTTATTAGTGCATCTGCAACATTCACCAAAGTGTCAACCTTTCGAGGTTCACCTTTCCATCTTCTACCATATATTGAACAAAATGATACTAAATATTGATGTGCTTTTTTCTGACATGGAAGGTAGGATTCTTTGCTAGGAAAATCACACTTTGAATGTCACAACAAACAATAATCTATCATACATCTAAACCAATATCAGAACACAATCTCTTAAGCCAAATAGCTTCCTTACAGACATGAGTGGCTGCCATATACTTTTCCTCTATCATGGACAATGCGACTACAACTTGCCACTTACTCATCCAACTGATAGCACCACCAAACATCATAAACACATAACCACTAGTGGATCTTCTATTGTCAATGTCGCCTACCCAATTTGAATCCACATATCCATGAATACTCATAGAATGCTGAGGTCTAGTAGGATAACCATGAAAACACAATGCATACTCGAAAGTGCCCTGTAAATATCTGAACACTCTCTTAACCACATCCCAATGCACCCGTCCAGGATGAGCCATAAAAGGACTAAGGACTCCCATTTCTTGGGAAATGTTTGGTCTTGTTCACACCATCACATACATCAAATTGCCCACTGCACTTGCATATGGTACTTTGGTCATGTCTTCCATCTTAGTAGGAAATTTTGGAGAATCATTCACATAAAGCTTTGTCCCCTACATTACATGAACAACTAACTGTTTACAATCTGTTGGTGTAATTAAATATCTTGTACCTTGTCCTATGTCATAATTACACCTTAGTTAAGTTTACTTAGGGACCACATAGGAGGTTGTTGGAGATTTTCCACTTTTGGTAGACTTGACATGTCATTACTTTATCACTTCCACCTTTTGTGGACATATCATGTGATTATCTCTCCACCTTAAGTGGAGTGATAGCTCTTCATAGTTGTCTCATGTCATAAGATTACGACACTTGTCATAATCTTATGCCCTTCTATGTTCTCACCTTGGCTATATAACCAAGGGGCCTCTCTCATTGTATAAAAAGAATAATAATCATATCATATCAATGACGTGAATACAATTTATTCAATCATATTTTCTCTTTTTGTGCTTTCCATTTGGTCCATAGATCTTGGTAGCCATAGACAATTCTTACATGGTATCAGAGTAGGTTGGGTGCCATTGAAGAGTCTTATTCTGAAGAGAGATCCCAGATCTGAGGAGGTTTCGTTCGTGGCTCTTTGTTGCAGGTTCATATCCGAACTTACTGGTGCAAATCTGAGCTCACCATTGCGTCCGGAAGGTTCGAGAAAGTCGATTTTTCCTTTTGTTTCATCCAAATCGGACATACGAGGCCAAATCTATGAGAGTTTAAAGCTGAAAAGTGGTTGCCAGATCCATAAAAGGTAGGCGCAATCTTGGAGCATTTTGGGTCAAATCCGATACGCCATCGGCGTCGGGGAAGAGACCAAAAATCCTAAATCATTTGTCAAATCGATGCCGATTCAGAGCGGGTTAATGCGGTGAGGCAAAAAATTTCCTGAGCCCGTCTTTTGACCCTGGAAGCATCATTATTACGTCGGTGAGTACGATTTATATATATATATATATTTCTTTCAAAAAATTTCCTGAAAATTTACGAAAAATTAAAAAATTCATAATTTTTTTTTTTAGAAAAGTATTTGAAAAGGTTTTATTTTATAAAAAATTCAAAATTTAAAAATCATCACGATCGCGGTGTCTGATCATGAGGAGCATTACCATGTACATTAGGCGCCCAGCGGCGACATCTCGTACTGCCATAGCCCCCACCATTCTACATAAAGCACCCGGCCGGTCATTTGAAGGCAAACCAGTCATGACTCGAAATCCGAAGAATAAAGCAATTTACGGGGTTCTTAATTATGCAGCGGTTGATTCAAAATCTGTAGTCAAAGTTGAAGAACAAAATATTCTGCGGGAAATTCAGCAAACCCGATAGAATATTCGACATAGGTATTTCTGGTGACTTTTATTTGAACATCAAATTTAAAAGCTCATAATTCTACCCTCTCACGTCCTTTACTGCGTCATCATGACATATTACTTGCTTTGAAAATTTTTGACCCCTCATGGATTGCATTTTCATTTTCGCGGTCTAACTTTGAAGCTCAATATCTTACTCATTTGACTCCTTTTAGGAGCAATTTTTTTTATTTGGGCTGGGAATTTCATGCTTCACATACTAGTGTAATCAATTTTTGGTTTGGTGCTACGGTTTTCCTAGAAATCATAGATTCTCCGCAGGTGTTGCTACTTCATCCTTATTTTGGGAATTTCGAGGGCTCATATCTTGCTCCTACGGTAACATTTTTTAGTGCAGTTTTTTTTAAAAGTGCATGATTTTTCGTGTACTTCTTAGTGGTAGAATCAAATTGATCTCATTTTGTACCAAAAATTGTACTTGATACTATGGCCTATTTTGGCATGTGTAAGCACTAAGATCAAGTCTAGCTTGCTGTTTTTGGCATCTAGCAACTATAAACGCACTAAATATAAAGTGTCAAATCAGATATTGCTTGGGGGTTTCTTGATTGAGTGATTTGGGGGGGGTCTCTTGGTGCATTGCTTTGATCTGTTTGCTTTTGCTCTCTCATTCTCATGGATCATTCTAAGGTTCCTTTGCTCACATCATATAATTATTCAACATGGCATCAAAATGCATGGAATATACTAATGACAGAAGGTCACTCTTTATATGTTGAAAATAAGGTACCTGAACCTACAGATGATGAGAAAAAGTTAAAATGGATGATCAAACATGCCAAAGCTCTTGGGTGTCTTCGTAGACTAGTTTCTCAAGATTTGTTGTTTCAGATTGAATCATGTAAAAATTCTCATGAAGCTTGGGAAAAATTGAAAACATTGTATGGTACTACAAATGAAGTAAGAGGCTATCAAATTGATAATGATTTGATGAATCTTGATCCTAAGAACTTTGACAACATCCAAGACTACATCACAAAGGTTAATGATCTAAAAGAGCAATGTAAAGCATGTGGAATTGATAAGGACATCCAGTTGGTGTACAATACAATGAACAAACTTGGTCCTGATTATGCTTCTTTTGTTTCTAGCTTTCATACTCATAGATTGACTATGGGGTCTGCATACACTACACCTTCATTTGCATCATTTTCTGAGATGTTGATACATGAGCAACAAAAGCTTATCTCAATGGGTCTTATCAAGACTTCTAAATCTCAGGCATTGTTGGTTAATCAAGTGAAAGAATCAAAATCAGATAAGAAACAAAAGAAAACAAAGAATAATCAACATTCAGATCAATCAAAGGAAAAATCTTCTTCAAAAGGAGAATCATCTAAGAAGGAGAGGCCTTTTTGTGCATATTGCAAGAAGGATGGACATGAAGAACACTATTGTTATAAGAAGGATATTGATGAGTTGAAGAATCTTCTCGAAAAGAATCACATTGATTTTCCTTCTAGAATGTCTGAGTCTTCTTCTCCTTCTACTTCAAAACAGTCTAAAAAGGAAAAAGGTCAAACATCAGGATATAAAAGACAAGCTCTTTGTGCTCATTCAAGTCCAGGATCAGGAAGATGGCTTCTAGATTCAGGAGCATCTCATCATATGGCATCTTCACAAACTATCTTCTCTTCATTTCAGCCTTGTTCAATGTCTCCTATCTTGATGGGAAACAATACATACATGAGTGTAACAAGGAAGGGATCTATTAGCATTGGGGAGAACACTTTTCAGATGTCTTGTGTTCCTTCATTTTATGAACACCGCTTCCATATATCGCATTACACATGGTGAGATGGGGAGAACCGCGGAGTTCACCTTGATTTGTCATCATTCGGTGACTTGAGACCTCGAGATTATCGCTACTGGGGTGGTTGATCATTCATGTCGGTTGTATTCCTTTGCACAGTTTGCTTCTGATGATGACGATGTTTCTTTGACTGTTGATCACAACTATGATTCTGAGGAGACATTTGGCTTTTTGAACTTGGGTATACTCACATCAGATCCAGTCCTTGAGCCATGCACTCTATCTCCCCCATTTACTATTGTACTTGATGATACTTGTGTTGCTATAGTTTTGGCTCCTAATGATTCAGTGCAACAAGATCCTAATTGTGTTCCAGATATGGCTACTTTGGATGATTTCCTAATGACAGGTATTTCAGATTTGTTCATGGAGACTCATCTTGCAGATTTGGAGGACACCATTGATAGCATTCATCTTCTCTTTGATGAAGATGCACCTTCTTCAGTTGTTGTGAGGGAACACCTTTACCCTCTTGTTCATTCTCTACATGATCATTTTTCACAGATTGGCGTGAGTGTGGATACTTTTGGACAGCATTTGGAGGAGGCTTCTTTGTCTTCAAAGGATATCTTTGTCTTTGATAATGTTCACATTCATCTCTACTTGATGTTGATTGTCATTCTCTGCCCAGTAGAATGCCCGACATTGAAATTGTGTCAATTTTTGGCATCGACATGGAGACACTTGGGCATGCTTCAGAGACATCATCATCCACCATCATACATCTTGACATCCTGCATACATCCTTGGTTTTGTTTCTTCCTAAGGGGAGGAACGTTGTTCGACGAGATTGGATCATCTTCAACATTCAATGTCGAGCTTCTACCACCATTGTAGGAGACTCAACATTGAGGGGGGGCTACCTTGTCTCTCTTCTACTTCTCTCTTATGGGGGGTCTTTTTCCTCACATGGGGTTTTTACCTTCTCATTCTTCATTGAGAGTATTGCATTTCTATTTTGTATTTCATCTCTCTTTTGAGGGGGAGTTTTTCCCATGAGGTTTTCTCCTTTTCCTCGATTGTGAGAGATTGCATTGTGTGTACATGGGTACCTAACATGGCCTAGTAGATGGGACCCATTCTTGCATCTGTTTGTCATTCACTACTCCCTAAGTTGCACTTAAGGGGGGGTGTTGGTGTAATTAAATATCTTGTACCTTGTCCTATGTCATAATTACACCTTAGTTAAGTTTACTTAGGGACCACATAGGAGGTTGTTGGAGATTTTCCACTTTTGGTAGACTTGACATGTCATTACTTTATCACTTCCACCTTTTGTGGACATATCATGTGATTATCTCTCCACCTTAAGTGGTGTGATAGCTCTTCATAGTTGTCTCATGTCATAAGATTACGACACTTGTCATAATCTTATGCCCTTCTATGTTCTCACCTTGGCTATATAACCAAGGGGTCTCTCTCATTGTATAAAAAGAATAATAATCATATAATATCAATGACATTGAATACAATTTATTCTTGTCATATTTTCTCTCTTTTTTGTGCTTTCCATTTGGTCCATAGATCTTGGCAGCCATAGCCAATTCTAACACAATCTACCATGTTGAATCTCTCCAACACCAAGTTCACATACTTTCTCTAGCTTAACCAAAGCTTTATGTTAGCTTTGTCTCATGATTTTCATTCCCAAAATGTACCTAGTTGCACCTAAGTCTTTTCATCTCAAACTATGTTGACAATTGAAATTTCAAATCTAAAATCGTATTTTTACCATTCTCGATAAACAACATATCATTTATGTATATGATAGTAATGAGAATGTGACCATTATCAATTTTAAAGTATACACAATGGTCAGATTTAGATCCCTGAAATCCCAATGACAATACATAGGTATCAAAATTTTGATACCACATTTTAGGAGACTGTTTAAAGAGACTTCTTTAGTTTGCAAACCAAAATTTATTTACCCTTTTCAATGAAATTCTCTAGCTTGTTAGGAAAATGTGTCTCAACCTTGCAATTATATAACAATTTATTGTTGATAGGATGTATATATATTTATCCTAGTTACACCGATAGGTGTATACAATGGCAATGGGATGTGTGTAAATAATTTTTTGTTAATTTTTTAGGAAACTTCTAAAATGGCTAATATAGATCATTAGATATATTATACATTGTAAATCTATACCGTTAATAATTAGGTTTTAGATCTAATGGTGGATATTTTGTCGGCCTATCTTGCCCTAGAATGTAATCATATTTTATGAGGGTGTTGCATTAAGATTGCGGTAGAGAGAGATGGTGATGTATTCTAAGTGTTCGATAGCAGTCATGTTGTCTCTTGATCTGTTAGTGGTGATACTCTCATGAGAAACTTGCTCTACAAGTATATTGTAATCTTTGTGATTTACTAAATAATATATTGGGCGGCTTTTGGAGTGAGATTTTTCTCTCGAAAGGGTTTTCCCCACGTAAATCACTATGTCGTGGTATGTTTATTTTTGTTTAAATTTCTGTAACTATTTAAGATTTGTAAATTTTTTGCATTATTATCCTCTCAAGATTTGTGTAGGAAGTTGTTTCACTACCTTAGCTTCCTTACATGGCTATGACATGTAAATCTCTTCCTCCAAATCACCATGAAAGAATGTTATCTTCACATCCATCTATTTCACTTCTAAGTTGTATGTTGCTACAAGTGACAATAGAAGCCAAATAGATGTTAGCTTCATTATAGGAGAGAATATCTTCCACCTGAGAAAACCCCTTAGCAACCAACCATGCCTTATACTTCTCAACACTACCATCAGAACCACACTTTTTCTTGAAAACCCATTTACAACCAATAGGTTTACATCTAGCAGACAAAGGTATCAAATCCCAAGTCTTGTTTTTCTTTATAGAAGCCATCTCTTCATCCATGGATTGCATCCAAGAATTTAAATAACTCATACCCAATGCCTCTCTAACCATCCTAGGCTCATTAGTGTTAGTAATCAAGGAAAAAATACAACAGGAATCCAATAATGAATAATGAAACCTTTCTAGTTGCCGCCTAACTTGTGTAGACCTTAAAGGTTGAGGTTGAGTTTCTTTTTCTTTTTTAAAACTTTTAGAGCTACTTGAGCTCTCCTCATCATTAGATCCAATAGGAGTGCTTGGTTCTTCTTTCTCCAGAGTAGGTGGAATCTGTGCTACCTCCTTCTTTTTCTCCTCTTTCTCTAGTTTCAACTCAACAATGGAAGGTTTCATCTCTCTAAATATCACACTTTTGTTGTAGTGAACCTTTTGAGCTTCTAGATCCCAAAGCTTGTACCCTTTTACACTGACACCATAATCGATAAAGATACATACTTAACAACCTTGTTCTCCAACTTTGATCTCTTCTTAATTGGAACATGAGCATAAGCTTCACAACCAAATACTCTGATATGTCTCATCAAATGATTTTACTAGATCATGCCTCCATGGGTCTCTTTCTAAAAATAATTGATGTAGGGGACCTATTTATCAAATAACATGCAGTGATTACCACTTCAACCGAAAACTTATGCTCGAGGCTAGCACCTCTCAACATACTCCAAGCTCTCTCCATCAATGTTATGTTCATCCTCTCTACAAGTCTATTTTTCTATGGAGTATAGGGAGTAGTTTTATGTCTCTCAATCTCGTGCTCTTTATAAAACTTTTCAAACTATGTGGAACAAAAATCACCACCATTATCAGTCCTCAAACACTTAATCTTTTTGCTAGTTTGATTTTCTACCAAGGCCTTAAACTCCTTAAATCGACTAAAGACTTTATCTTTACTTCTGTGAAAATAAATGAATGTCCTACTATAATCATATATAAAAGAAACAAAACATATAGATTTTGATAATGAAGGAACATTTACAAGACCAAAACATCTGAATGAACATATTCCAAACGTTAGAAGACTTATGAGAACTAGAGTAAAAAAACACAATATTGTTTTCCATATACATAGTTCGCAAAAGTCAAACTCAAGATTACAATCATCAAGGCCTTCAACAAGGCTCTTATTTTTTAAGGTTCTAAGACCCTTCTCACTAATGTGACCAATTCGTTGATGCCATAACATTGTCTTCTTTACAAGAAGCTTCATTTCCTTGGAATGAAAACCCTTAGGTACCCAAAATGCACAACTATTGGATGTAGTTGCAACATGCTTCTTCTCTGCACAATTTGATGGTGAGGATGAAGAATCTAAAGATCTCTTCTTTAGTACATTAGAAGAACTATTGCACTGTGTAGTGCATGCATCAAGTTGAAACAAAGTGCTAATACAAACTCCCTTAGTGTAAAACCCTGCCCAACAACCTAGAGGACAATGCAATACTACAGAAGCACAACTAATTTTTTTTAAAGTTAAAACAAGACGAGTAAAGTATCCTACTCTAACCACATACATCCTCTAGGCTACGCAACGTGTCTACATGTGAACACCAATACTTATAAAATTTAACCAACTATAGCATATGAATATTAAACTCAAGATACAACTTACAACAAAGCATTAAACCATTTCAAGATAAATCTAACACATAGAAATGTATTAAACATATTTCCACATATACAACACCATTAAATCCAATAATGAATAGATCATAAATACTATTACAATTACATCACAAAGGTTCACCTCGATACAAATGAGGTATTACAATTATACACATAGATCTACAACAAATTAAACCAACTGCTTAACTTCGAGTTTGACAATTACTCATAATATTCAATTCAAATTGCCCGCAAATGTGAACAGAAAATAATACAACTTAAAATAATTCAGGCACTTAAATAATCTAATATTCAGATTTCCTAAATCCAAATTGAATCAATATCTATTTAAATACAAATCAACTTTCACTCCTAAGTCTTTTTATTTTAAGATTTTATTAACCCATGCATTTACATGCTTTTATTAATATATAAATACTTCTGTTTACAAATCATAAGGAAATTAAAACTAATTGTTAACTCAAATTTCACAAACAAATATAAATAAAATTTTTAATCCTTCTAATAAAATCATCTTATTATAAAACACCTACTTATGCATTGTATGCATTAATTAACAATATAATATTTCTTTTAAATAAATATATATATTCTAATTACATGATCTAATTATTATTTTCCAACGTTTATTTTAAAGTATCAAATTGTGCATGTGCATGCACCTATTTAAAAATACATTTAAATATATTTATATTTAAATACTTTAAAATTATATGCAATATTTCTAATATATATTTTTAAACAAATAAATAAATATATAAATATAAATTAACAATTTTCAGACAACCCTAATCATAAATCCCATATGTTGCGACTTTAGTAACTTTTATTTTCGGATCTGGGTTTCTTTGAAATTTTACTGAAGGTGCGCAATCAAGTCGTCTAAAACATATAAAAAATGCAGCCCTACCTAGTTCGTAAATTTCACGTTATAATTAATTTAGTGATGCACTATTTTTGTTGTTTTGATTTTAAAATTACCAGAGGTTTCTAATTATTTTAGTTTTCCCAAATTTATCAGAAGATTTCATTTTCAATCCTACAGAGGTTTTCTAATTTTTCAAATACTTTTATTTGTATTTTATATTGTTTAAAATCATTCCCTACAAGGATGTAAATTTTCACGGTAATTTACCATTTTCTATAGGAAGAGGTTTCTAAGTTTTGATTTAAATCCAACAGAGGTTTAATAATTTCACTATATTTTCCTTCTATAAAAATCTATTTCAAATAAACAAATTACACAGGGAATTTTAATTATTTTTCTACAGAGGTTTCATTTTCACGGCAATCTTTTAAAAGAAAGAAACAAGAACTTCTACAGTATTAAAAATCATTTCCTAAAATATTTCCAATTTGCATTATAGTAATAAAATAAATTTTCAATTTCAAATTTCATAAAAATAGTAAACAACATGTTACAGAAGAATGTTGTCTCAAGAAAATATTGCCGAGCTTCTCTATAATTTCAATTCTCAATGTAGCCAAAGCTTTCTTCAAAGCAATTGCCTCCTTCCAGAAGACACAACAAAAAAACACAGCCAAAATTTTTACAGCAAAATAATTCTAAACAATTTCCTCAGAGAGATCCACAATTTCCTCACCAATTTTCCACACACATCCAAACTTTTCTCGTGAAACAGCTTTCTTTTTTTTTTCCCCCAAAAAATCTTTTCCGTGAATGAATTTCCAACAATTCGATAACAAATTTCTAACTCCCAGTTATCTTAAACAAAATGTCCAAAATATCTTTTCCCTCAACAGTTTAGATATTTTCCATTCACATGCATTTAAATATAATAAAACAATTTACTAATTGCAACCAATTTAAATATTCTTATTTATTTAATTACCATTTATTTTAATAATAAAATTTACTCAACAACATAACCAAATTAAATTAATTAATTTATTTATTTATTCTAAAGCCCTCACCACAATAATTCATTTAATTAAATATTTAAAATTAAATACACATTTAATCTACCAAACTAAATTTGCACAAGAATAAAATACCCAGAACAACAATGATAAATCTAAGACCAAATTCAAATTGATGACATACTGTACTAGGGTAAAGTTATGACTAGGTAACCTGTTACTATCTCCCAATATTACTGTTGAGTAGTGGACACACTCAGACTTGTGAAACCAAGTGAAGCTAATGTCCTATACCTGCAATCCTGCAAACAAGCAAATGCTGCACATGTATACATATAATAAATCATACACACCGTGAAGAGAGAATCGCGAAAATCATAGGGCACTCGCGAGCAAGTGATGCAATACCGTTCTCTTCACCAATACAGTCCTATCAAGACTAACAAAATTAAAACATCAATAATCAATAAATGAGCATACATCAATATTAATTCAAATAACAACTATGCTAATGTGAAAGCATGTTATAAAAAAATAATCAGTCTAAACATAACAGAAACACATAACAAAGAAAGTACTGTCGATCAAAAGATCCAAAATGGAGGGGTGTTACACTTAGCCAACACCTTAGCTCATCTAATCATCTTACATCCTCTATCAAAGAAAATAACTTGCACTCCCAAATAATTTAGTTTACCTGTAGAAAGTAGTTTTCATGCCAAACTTAGGATATGCAAGACACCATCAATCCCCTTCACTCTTCCATGACCAATAATCTTTAGGTGAGAGTCATCACCAAGGTACACCTCTCCACCATTGTACTCCTCATACTTTGAGAACCAATCTTTATGAGAAGTCATGTGAAAGGATGCACTTGCATCTATCAACCACACATCATCCGATGCATGGGATACCAAGGCTACAATAAATGCTTCTCCATCATCTTGAGATGATTTCTTGGATTCAAAATTAGAGAGACTTGTTTTTCTTCTTTTCCTCGTAATTTTTCTGAATGTGAGCAGTTTCGCCACAGTTCCAACATTTTTTCTTGGACTTATTTTTCTTCTTTACCTCTCCTTTGGTTGGCCATGAACTGTAAGGGCCTCCTTAGCCATCTCAAAAGACTTCCTTCATGTCTCTTCAGATAATAATGAGGCAACAACCTCATCCATCTTGAACGTGGAAGTAGTGCTTCCAATAGCCATTACTAGGTGATCCCAAGAGTCCAACAATGAACACAAAAGAAGTATGCAACAGTCTTGTTCATCAACCTTATCTCCAATGGAATCCAGTTGAGCAAACCAACATGTTAAAAGAGTTCAAGTGATCTACAATAGATCCTCCATCTTCCATTTTTAGAGAATACATCTTTCTCAAGAAAAGCTTATTTACCAAGGATTTAGCTTGATAAACATCACCAAGCTTCTTCCATAGAGAAGCGAAGTTTTCTCTTCATGGGAATTCAAGAGGATGGAATTAGCCAATAGAGTGTAATAAGACCCTTGAATTTTCTATCCATGAGATCTCAATCCTCTTGTTACATTCCTAATGACATGGTTCCAAAAATTGCAAGCCATAGATCATGGTCTACAAGCATGTCTTCCATTTTGAGCTTTGATAACTCCAAATTACTAACATTAAACTTCTCCATCTCAATCCCCCCAAATGTGCATGCCATCTTTTTCTTGCAACAAGGTAATGAAACACACACTTCTGCAAAGCTCCCATTGAAACAAAGATCAACTCAAAAAACCATTCTAACCGAACAAAGGAACCAAGGCTGGCTAGACTTTGATACCAATTGAAAGGAAGTCAGGTCAGAAAAAACAACTTCCTACACTAATCTAAGTAGGGGGAGTTACAAAAAAAAAATTAACACCTTATTTTGTTACAATAAGAGAAACACATACATAGAATAACAAATAGAAAAACAAGAGTATAGAAAACAATGACACCAAATATACGTGGGGAAAACCCTTTCAAGTAAAAAACCCCACCCTCCATTATATCAAATATGAGTTACAACACATCTCCAAGTACAAAACTTCTACATGAGTGCTTTAAAACAAACACCTATTCTAGAATGATATCGACAACA
Organism: Sequoia sempervirens; assembly: GCA_007258455.2. Classification (NCBI taxonomy): domain Eukaryota; kingdom Viridiplantae; phylum Streptophyta; class Pinopsida; order Cupressales; family Cupressaceae; genus Sequoia; species Sequoia sempervirens. Next base: position 21,007 of record VDFB02028315.1, read on the forward strand.
CTTCATTACCTGCATACAAACTATGCATTCTAAAATGCAAGGCACTCATTTTATAAAGAGATACAAGCTTCAAGAAGCATCTAGAAGGTGAAGGGCACCCAAATACACATGACACAATATCCAACACCTTAGACATGCATTTGGACACATGTACAACATTCCCTTACAACCCTTACAATGATCAAACATGTACACATTTTTCTTCTAAGCTTGGACGCCTAGAATATGCTAAAAAATAGCTTATAACAGATGCCTTACACATCTTACAACTATAAGAGAATCTGCCATAACTGACTAAAAATAGTTGATTCTCTTACATCCTATCATAACCCAACTTAGGCACCAACTTTCTCCCATGCATTCAAAGATTCCTTACGACACATCATATAATCTATCATGTCATAGATTCCAAAGTGGGATGCCTATGTCCACTTGGGATGATTATGTGTCATCTGGTCACTTCCAACATGGATGCCACCCAACCGGTGGGTTCCAATTTGTGACATGACACCATAGACAAATAAATACATTAATACATCAAATTAAATCAAATATTAGGACTCTAAGGTTGAGACACCTTAATCCCAACACTTGTGATATAACATGTATTAAATCTGCATGTTTTTGACAAGGAACACACTTCTTAACATACTCACAAGCATCATGTTTCATGGTAGGCCATTAAGAACTTGTTCAGAAAAGCTTATTTGCAAGGACCATACCATTTATGTGAGTCACACAAATACCATTGTGTACTTCTCTCAAAGCCAACTTAGTTTTCACATAATTTAAACATCACAATAATAAACCATTATACCCCCTATGATATAGGGTGTCTCCAAGGATAGTATAGCAAGATGAACATTGGATAAATGAGAGACGTTGGTTTCGAGTGAGACTAAGTGGTAGGATGTTATCATGAAGGTGTAATTGTCATGGTACCAAAGAGATTAGAGACCAACGATTCACACACCATTTTGGTTTCTAGAAGATCATATGTATGCATAAAAAAAAAATTAACTAGGAATTCACATTCATGGCAATCATAAGGCATATCTAGTAAGGACCCGTAGCCATGGCATATGTTGCATTGTTTTGAAGATGAGTCATTTGCTCAAACTAGATGTAGCCAAAATATTTCTTGAAATCATCAACCATGTGTTTGTAAGGAAGGAACTTATCATTTTTGGTTTGGAATTCATCATTAACTTGTTTGATGATGAGTTGGGAATCACCATAGACATGTAGCTAATTGATACCCCATTAGACTGTTATCTTCAAACTAGTGATGAGGGCCTCATATTCTACAATGTTATTAGTGCATGAGAAGGCTAATCTAAAGGATTTGGGTATGAAGTCACCTTGAGGGGTAATAAAGAGGGTACTTGCACCCGAACCATCTTGAATAAATGAACCATCAAATTATAGCTTTCATGGATCATGTTTACTGATAGAGAACACAATCTCATCTAGAAATTTTGCAACCAATGGATAATCATCAATAGTTTAGTATCATACCCAAGTCCTTGAGCATTAGCCAAAAGTTGAATGGGTTGGAGTATACACTGTTTGTTAACCCCCAATCCTTTTCCTTGGTAATTGACTTTTTGAGCCACCTAATGGGTGGATGGATATGCTTTTCAGAAGTACTCCAAAAGTGTACAACTTTTAGGTTTCTCATGGTATACCCATTGACTAATGCCTTCTTCAATCTTTTCTTGTTTTAAAGTACCTAGAGACTAAAAGGTGGTAGATCCCATGTTTTTAATTGTCACTTCTTCACAATGGTTTCTTTGATGAGGATGGTCTTCTAAAAGTGTGGAGATGGGGCCATGGTGCTCACATTAAGTGGAGTTATCATGTCATATTCTCCACAACTTGTATCAATGATCTTAAGCTTAACAAATGTTGATTTGAGGGTGGTAGATGGATTAGAAGATCTAAGGAGCATATTAAGTTCAATATAAGAGGAGGATGAAATTGCATTAGAATTCACTGTTGGCAACACAAGGGCAGACAACTGAGAGGGGGGGTGAATCAATTGTCATATAAATTATACTTATTAAACTTATTCTCAGATTTGATAAATAAATATGAAAGCATAAACCATCACCACATCAGAAACACACATAACTCCAAGGTTTTTTATGTGGAAACCCTGTTAGGGGAAAAACCATGGTGGAAGTTAATCCACAAGATTATACTCTAGTAAAAGTATAAAAAAATTACAAATGGGGAATGCACATGCATTTAGGAACACTACCTAGAGCTCACTGCTCAAATACAAAAAGACTTACTACCCAAAGGAAGACTCACTTTCTTACAAAAACATTCGGATTACATCTAGAAGATTTTGAATTGAGAAAAAAAATCTTCTAATGCTTGATTACAATTCCGGTTAAGCACATAAACACTTTCTTTTGCTCACTCTTCTTCACACTTTACTTCTGCCTTTGAAAGATTAGAACAGTATTCATGCACAACACTCACACACCACTTGCATCAAATGGCATAAACAATCACTCATATATATCCACAACTAGGGATAACATCAATTGCATGTCGACCCAACAAAATATAAAACATGTATAAATTGTCGACCTGGATCACTAAACAATTATCAATGAGCACCAAACAATGTTGGCCACAACATAGTAAGGACCCAAAATAACATCCTCAAACATGAAACACCTTAAACATGTTAAATTTAGTGATCAGATTAACATGCACAAAAATTAATTCAAAACTTGACACAAAACACAACAGATACCTTGGGAAAACCCTCCTCTTGAGGGAGAAAAACCCAGCCAATAATATCTCTTATATTACTGAGTCTTCAAAATGAATGATAAATATACAATAGGCCACTCAAAAGGCCAATACACAACATCACAAATTGATGCGAATATGGACTGAATAAATACAACTCTCAAAAATTATCTCAGCCTTCTATATAAATCTCAGATTTCTCTTGAATGGATACACATATGATGAACTTTGAACTATATGAGAATGAACTAAAGTGCGAATCAATGGATGATCATTTGTGAACAAATAAAGTCATATTGTAGACACATAAAATGTATTGATTGACATTGTGCATCTGATTCTGACCACTAACATTGTTTCGTCCTGAATCATCCTTCGGTCTAACCATTTAATCCAATGTCCTTATCCAATTAGATTCATCAATATTCCTCTCTTAATTAAATAAATCAGTTATCTAATTAAGTCACCTCTTCTCGATAATTAAATTAACCATTTTGATCTAATTATCTGATTTAATTAAATAAATAATTTTATTTGATTAAATCTCTAAAGTCTATCTATTAAATTAAATAAATTAAAACCTTATTTAGTTTAATCTAACATCCTCTCTTTTAATTAAATAAATCAAAAAATTTAGTTAATTAATCTCTTAGTCACATTCCTCTCATATTTGATTTAAATAAATCCACAAATTTAAGTCAAATGGGTCACATCACTTAATCCATTCATTAAATTAATTAGCCTAGTTTAATCTAATCTCATATTATGTCCCATCCTCTAGCTTTTCCCACTTGCACATGGAAATAGATTTAATTGATTTATTAAATCTCTATTTTCTTCAACAAGACATCTTTTACGGAATATTCTTCAAGTTTCAATTCAAAATCTAAGTTGACATGTACGTCCAACAAGGCATTAACTTTATCTTACAT
>VDFB02028316.1:0-19145 GCA_007258455.2 Sequoia sempervirens
ACACTTCAGCAATTCAAGTTTGAAATGTTGATTTATCTATTTTTATAATGAGACATGCATTCTTTTAATTTGTTTGTCATCCTTTCAAACTGGCAGTTCACTGTGAAGTATTGATAGTAAAGTTTGATCTAACTAAGTTTACTTTGGTATTTGTGTTTGAGCTTGGACAGGAAGAAGGTGAACTCTTGAAGGAGCAGGTGCAAACACCAGAGTCATAAAATGGAAGGCCATTGTATTGTACACATATAACAGTGCTACTGTTACATTTAACCTCTGTCACAATGATGGCATGTTAGGGTTGGCAGTGTTCTATTTCCCTCATTAATGCTAGTTTTCTTGGACAAGTTAGAAACCATTGATTAAAAAGCCTACACAATAAATATTCAAAGTGGTAGGTGGTTTTTGTTTCACTAATCCTTTGATTTTCCTGTTTACTTGTTTTGAAAGCACAAAATGGAATAACAGGGTACACAACTACTTTCTCTAGACTCTATTATTTCAAAGATTGTCATACTGAAGGCTGTGTGGATTTTATCTTTGGGAACGGCCTTTCACTGTAAGAGGTATACATTTTCTTACTTTGTGAGAAAGTCTATTAAAACCATCTTCCGTATTAATATTCAAGACGCCTAAAACTCGTTATATTTAAGAGCTGTGTAACAGTGATTTGTGTGTGTGTTGGGCGAGGAAACGAGAGAGCTCAGAAAATGACAGAGAGAGCTAAAAAGGAAATAAGAATAGCAACCATACCTGAGCATTAAGCAGATTTTGTGTAGGTTCTTCCCAGCTGTTTTGCAAAGACTTCATGTTTATCACCATGTTCAGCAAAGCCATTTCCAGAAACACAGAACGGCTAGTTCTTTTTCTTTGTGGACGTCCACAACCATGAGGTTCCTGAAGATCAAATCTGTAGCATCGATCGGATATCCATATATCACATGGAGAAACAAAGTCTTTATCGAAGCAGAGGGACATGATGGATGGAACTCCTTCATAGCACTTACAACTTCATTCCATTATTGTGTAATTTTGTCGCTCTTTATGCTCTGTGGGTGATTCCCCTGTTTTTGGCAATCTTTATGCTTTGTCCTCGTCGTTTCTTCTGTGTGCTTTTCCAACAGCTTAAGGAGGAGGGCTATGGGGACCTGATTTTCAAGCAATAAAAGAACAGGCACTGATTTTTCATTGTAATTCATCGCTGAGCGACTCCAGAATGAAAAGCCATGCAAGGATTTCTTCCTTGGTAGCTTGCTGTGATTTCTGGAAGCAACCTCTGCACTCTTTCCACTAGAAAGCGTACATGATACTGGTTTTGTGGGAGCCTTTTCATTGATTGATTTACGGCGCCTACTTTGTATAACTCTATTTCAGAGAGTGGTTGATGCAATGAAAAAGGCCCATCTCTGTTTAAGCCCTTGAGATACATGGGTACCCTGTTTGTGGACACAGAAGAAATCTTTCTTGACTTAGCCTTCAAACATGCACTGAATCTGCTACCTATTCTTTCACGCCCTATTTTTTGCTGTAGATCCTAAACAAGTTTCGTCTGCACTGTAATACAAACATTTCACAAGCCAATGATTTGGAACAAGTTTTGAATCACAGGAGTCTCTATTGAACAAAGCGAAAACTAATAATAAATTGGAAACAAAGACAAACAAAGCTAAAACTAATAATAAATTGGAAAGAAAGACAACAAAATATCTAGTTACTCTCAGCAATCACCTCAACTTTTGGCTGGTGCAGCGCGTCATACAAATCACAGGGGTCGAACTTTCCAAGATCAAACTGCTTGCCATAATTCACATATCTGTTCAAGCCCACTACCCTGTTTATGGATACAGGGATTGAGTTTCCCTTATAAATTTCCAAGATCATAATTCGGTTGCTTTCAACGGTTAAATTATCTGGCATCTACCTAGACGCTCCCCCTACCAACTACAATTTAAAATTGTTTCGTTCAAATCTCCAACGGTCTGAATGTGGACCTAGAAATGTTATTTTAAAATAACTAAACTTGATAGAATTTTTAAGATCTAACTGCTTCCCAATAATTCGGTTCCTTTCAACGGTTAATTTAGCTGGCATCTACCTGGACGCTCCTCCTACCAACTACAATTTTAAAATTGGTCCGTTCAAATCTCCAATGGTCTGAATGTGGACATAGGAATATTATTTTAGAATTTTTAAGACACATAAAATAATTTGTTTTTAATAAATGGAATCAATTAAGAGTTTTTTATTTTTATTTAGTGAAAAAAATATTTTTATATTTTTATTGGAAGAGTATTTTTAGTTTCAACTTTTTTTTTTGGAAATAGAGGTTTGTTATGTGTTAGTTTTTATTTGAATTTAGATGTGGTATGATATTTTGTGATGTCAAAGTACATAGAATGTCTCTTAGGTCAATTAAAGATTGTAAATAAATTAAATTAAATTGTGTATATATTATTTATGCTATTAAAAAAATGTAATCAATAAGCATACAATTAATTGACATTATTTAGCTAGGATAGAGTATTGAAGTGAATATGTAGAAATTAAATAAATAATTATGAGCACTTAACTTTAGAATTAATGATGGAAGATTAGTGTAGATGTAATATTTAATTGATTTATCACTATCTACAATTTTATGCCTTAAGTTTTTTTATAGTCTTAGAACCTCTATGGTCCTAGAAAACTCTCTACTTTAGATTTGAATGTTACAAGGTTGATCCCAAATGACATAAACTCAATCTACTACAAAAAAATTGAACTATGATATGTGAGAATGATCTAACAACATACAGTGCTTTGGTAAACCCACATGCCTTCATCTTCATGTTAGACAAAAATGTCACATGGTTGTGTTTAGAGACACCATTGCTAAGATTGGTAACTCAATAAGTGTGTGCATTATCCTAGGCTTGATTGATGGTAATAAGTGATATCAAAGAAAGAAATTATGATATATGTAGATGGCATATATTTAGATGTAGATCAAAGTCTTTGTTTCCTCTAAAATTTAAATTTTTCTTTGGTAATCTTTCTCCTTAAATGTGCCTTATTCTTCCTTATTTTATAAATGACCTTTAACTACACAAATTAATGTCATTAAAAGCCATGACATAGCACTTTATTGCATGAATGTGTATTAAATAACTCATAATGGCTAGTAGGAAGGGATCACAAAGTTTAAATTTAAATTTCCTGATTTGACTCAAAATCATTCTCGTGGGTGATGGGATTGCACCAGGTCAATCTTGAACCACTCATAGATAAACCCTTGCGCAAAGAGATAGTTTTGAGGTAGGAAGTGAATGCATGGAAGTAATTGAATATGAGAGTACAATAATGCTATGTAAATGGAAAATGTACAAAAATTGTTGTGAATAGTGTAAAATGGATGTGATCATGAATCAAGAAATAAGCCAAGCCTAACAAAAGAATATGCCACTTGTCAATCTTTTATTATATTTGTTATAGTTAACAAAGGTGGACACACAAGTAAACTAAAAAGGAATCATATGTTTATTTCACTATTACATTCCCCCCACTTTCATATCTATGCAAATCTAAGGCGACCATTCATTTAAAAGTATATGTGAATCCTTAATTAACATGAGAAGTAAATATTTAGATCTAGATATCCATGAGTAATAGATTGAATTTATTTTCTTAAGAGTCGGTTTGGGTTTGGATTGCATAAAGTTAAATAAATTAACAAGGAGCTCTTATTACTAAAGTTGGGTGGAAAATCAAACTAATAATAATGATTGGTGCTTCATAATAGAATGTAAATATTTTGAGTAATCAAAGTAGGCTATCTCGCATTGTTAAGTATAACCTATTGGTCAATAATAGACATCTAGAGTAACATAATCAAATTCATTTAGTTGCTAAGAAAAGGAATCAAATTGAAAGCAAGAAATGATAAAAATAAGAGGTTTTGGGAGGACACATGACTATCCAATATTTCCCTTGAACTCTACCAATTGTGTGAAAAAATCAAAGAGACTTTATGTGACCACTATGTTCAATATACTACTATATTTTAGAGCAACGCTATAGAGGGAAATGTTCGAAAGATATCCAAATGCACATTGTGACTAGTATATTAGATACTATTGCATTGGAATTATTAGGTCTCCAAATTACTGCTCCACTTCCTAGAACCATAAACCACTCATGTAAGGCCATGATTGTCAACAAGTGAAAGGAAATGGTTCATCAATAGAATAATGGAAGACTCTAAGATAACTCTATAATAGTGAGTTATCTCTCCTACACTTTGAGCTTAGCTTAGACTCGAGAGGGTGTTCCTCTAGGGGTATACCTCAACAAGTATTAAACTCATAAAATACACAATCAAAAAATAGTTGCAACCAAACCCAACTACATTCTTAATCCCAAATACTCTCACTAAGTTAAGAAAAACTAGTTATTTATAACCCTTGTATTCCTAATAAAGTTATGCAATCTGAAATAACTTTGTTTTCAATTCACTATGGATGTATCCTTGGTTATATTATGAGGTTATGGGTGCAAAAAACTATTCCTACTCCTACACTATTGGTTTATTATTTATTTTATGGATGCAATATTCATAAATGGTTCTAAATCGATGCCTTTCTATTGTGCAATAAAGTTGTAGCACACTACTTGAAGAGAACAAAAAAGAATAGAAGGACATGTAGCTATGCATTTGCATACAACAATGATCATGAAATATTACAACATAACATAATCAGTAATATAGAACACAACTAGCATTACAAGTGAAGCCACAATAGTGGTTTACAATTTTATGGAGGAAGGAAAATTGAGAAAAAAATGGCCCCATGGCAAAAAAATTGGTTTTAGGGGTTCGAATGAACCTACAAGTTCAACCGAACCATAAAGGGGTTCAACCGAACTAGGGTTCGACCGAACCCATCAATCACGGGGCCCACATTTTTTGCCCAAAAACAAAAAGGAAAATGCATATTGAGGGGGTTCGAATGAACCCTGGTTCGCTAGAACCCCCCTGGTTCTAGGAACCCCCTTTTCCCTAATTTTTGACTTTGTTCACACAAAAACCCTAATTTTTTACGCTTTGACACTCAGGTTGAGGATGAAAATGGGGGAATCTTCACAAACCCAATTGGAGTTAGGTAGTCCTCGAAACGAGCTATCCAATGAATATAATTTTAATATGTTTTGGTTTTATTATGTATTTGTTTTTTTAGTTTTATTAAACATAGGTTTTTAATAGAAAATGAAGGTCTTTGTTCTGCACATGTGGAAAAATAGTAGATTATCAAAAAAAAATGTGAAAAATATGAGTGCACCATATATTGAAGTCCTTGATCCAACAAAAAAACAATTGAATTTCAATATATAATACAAAAAAGTTACGCATTATATGGTCGCGCTATGTCTGAATTGCCATTGGTTTGACTTCGAAACTTGCTTAAAGAAAAAATATTCAATAAAAAACTATCTAACCAAGTGCAAGCACTAGATATCGAAGTTAAAAATCTAAATTTGAAAGAATTAGAATTTTATCCTTCATGGAAAAAAGTTATGCGTTATGCGATTGTCGTCACTTTTTTTAAAAATGCTATTTTTTGAAAAAGCCGAATTTTATTGGGAGATGATGGAAAAAGTGCAATTTGATTCCAAAAATTTTGAAAAAAATATTTTAGAATCTAAAAAATTGATGAGACTCTAGTTTGCATCATCTTCAAATTCCTACGGTTTAGCAGCTATAGGTGCCTGAATGTGAAGATTTAGTTAAAAAAAAAATCATATCCAGTTTGGCCAAAAATTGTAAACCACTGTATGGGATCACCCATACATAAAGTGAGATAGATCATTACAAGCCTTGCAATGTTCTCAAAATATTGTTACATTCATCTAACTCTGTATTCTATTCATGCTAGAAAGTATGGAAAAGGAAAAACCCTAACTGCAACTAAGAAATCTTCCTGGATACATAATGTCATAGAAATATTCTACAACAAAATCCCTTTATAATGCTAGTTTTATTTTATTCCATAGTTTTGTAATCCTTTAGCAAACTGGACTTGGCATCATTGATGGATTCCCTGCAACTTGGCATTTGGAGACCACACAACAACCAACCTCCTTAAAAAATTATTCAAAATTTAATCTATCAATAGTAGGGTGTTAACCCAAATCTACAATATTCATAGTTCAAATTGTATGGTACAAGTTGAATCACACCCAAAATAAACACTTTAGATCAATGGAGAATATCTGCAATCGATTATGGTAGCTGGTTGATTGTGCCATTACTATTGGTAGGTAGAGTTAGTGGAAAAGATACATGCAAAATTTTCCTCCATATGTTCTTACCTTTTGTAAAATTTTGAGCCTCATTTGGATGTCAAAAGCATCTTTTATTTAAAATCAACACCCATTTTTATGTGGGATCTAACCTCTAATACCTTATGCATTATATTTTTTTTATTTATTTTTAAGAATGAAAAGAATATTTTTGGGATGTGGATATAGTCTATCATCTTTACAACTTCAGCAATATCCTCTTAACTGCTAGATCTCAATAAAACCTCGTATTGTAGTACGATGACTAGCTTCAAGATATAGTAGGAAAGCAGCCTGCATTGGGCCATGTGAAACATCAACATGCATCAAGATATATCTTGATACTTCAAAAACTTCTATAAAACTTTATCTTGTAAGACTTTTCCCCCCATTAGGACATATCCTATCACCTTCAAAATTCCTAGAAACAATTAATTCTTTCTCACCATGTGCAATGTAACTCTTTTTCCTATCATCAGGGCCTGAAAGAGACTTAGGAACTCTTTTTTGATGGTTCCATGGAAACTTGGAACTAATGGTTCTTGGTTCCTATGGAACTTTTGACCACCTTATACTTAGAAAATTTTATGATTTTGATTTCAAATAATTTAAAGACACGAGAGGGGAACATAACCAAGAGAACATTTCTAGCATGATGATCCTTGTGGGATTTATCAAATTGATTATTGATGAGGGACTGCACTTCATATGCACACAAACAAAATGGACTCAAGTAAAAAGGATAACAAGAAATTGAGTCCGAAAATAAATACTTGATTATTAAATTTATCTTTTTCCTCTTCAATTTGTTTCTTAGAAAAAATAAAATATTATGGTCAAACAACCCTACTATAATGCATTCAATAAAACCTATTTTTAATTAACCATAGAGCTACCATCCCCTAAGTTTATCTAATATTGTATCTAGAACCACAAACTTATATCTATGATCAACTTCTTATGGTGATTTTCTTTCCAAAGTAAAATCCTTATAGTTGACAATCTTAAATTGAGATAATTTAACCTAGCAAACAAATGAATATTAAGTGAAAAGGATAAAGAATATATAAATCACTTGTTTGAATTCAATGCCCAGTTTCTCAAAACCAAAGACAAGATATCCTAATATTTTTTAAAACCCATTGGGTATGGCCCTAAGAATTTTTCTCTTTGGTGGCCTTATGGTATTTGATTAATTGGTAGAAAAGGAACAAAAAAATTATTATAGAACAAAAATCCAACCTTTTAATATGCCTTTTCTGAAATTGTTTTTAGCCATCTAGGAAAATGTTGAGTCTTCTAGATCAAAAAGCCTAAATATCTTCCTTTGATAACTAAGAAAAATATACAAATTTAAACCTTAATTCCCCTCTTGATAATGTTGATATTGATAAGTAGAAAAGGTGAAAGACTACTAGATTTAGAATCTTCCCAATATTGGATGGATCAAACTAAACATTGATAGCTCTAATAAAAGAAACCTAGGTTAGGCAAGGGGAGTGGGTTATCAATAATTTCCAAGAAAGCTAGTAGTTGTATTTGTGTTTTTTTTTACATCGAGTCAAATAATATGGAAAAAAATTTGGTGCCCTCTTACTTATAGTATTGGGTAAGAATCTTGAGATAATCAAAATTGAGATTGATAGGTGCTCAATTTGTAATAGACATGTTAAACTTAAACAACATTGACCTTTTGTCTTATAATTATATTATGAATAATGCTAAATACTCTTAAAATCCTTTGAAAACATTAAAATCATTCATGTATATAGAAAAGGTAACTCTAGGTAATTGTTTTACTTTAGAATATGGGTGGCCTAATTACTAACTAATCTTATTGGTTAAAGAGGGAACACTTCCCCCTAATATTAGAGCAAGAATTTGTAATTAATCCAATAATATCCCTTAATATCCAACCACTGGTTTTCCTATCGAGGACTAACATGTGATAAGATAATCAAATGACAATTACTTAAATAATAATTCTAAAATAAATATCTTTATGGAGGGAGATATTATTACTATTTATGGTAGTTTATTTTATATTGATAACGAGAATTTCCTCTACATCAACCTTGACTCTATTTTGTAGCCTAAAACCATGATTTATAGGTTTTTAAGAGGAACAACATTATGGGAGGAGATAAGCTCATAACTAATCCCTCTTCCTATGAAAAGGATTGAAACATTGCAACTATATAAAATATTAATAAGATGAAAGCTCTCACTCCTTTCATGGAAGCTATCAATGACTATTATCTCATGATTTTAAATGAGTTTACAAAATCACATGGAAAAATAGAACTGCTTACATTAGTGAAATTCTATTGAATACCTATAGGGAACTTATGGCTCTTTATATTGGATTGAAAATGAAAGCAATTAAGTTGTATAAAATGATAAAATATAGATTGTCAAAACATGAATTCCTTTCTTAAGCAAGTGGAAAAGGTTTTTAGGTTCCAAAATGGATTCAATAAATATGACCTTTCCAAGCCTTCAATAGAAGTGGCTAATATCATCATTAGGTATTTCACCCTTTAGGGTAGATACAAATGGGTATTTTCTTACAACTTACCCATGCACATTCTATTGGAGGAGAGTATAATGAATGAAAATTTTAAAAATTCCACAAAATGAATCAAGCACAATAGATTAGCCAATGAACTATCGTAAAATGTATGAATGTACAATGAACTCTCCTTATATATATATATATAGGAAGGTAAAATAGGTATTGTGACTAGCCCTCCAAGAGATATGACACTAGTGATCTTTAAGAAACCCTCCCTAAAAAGGATATTAAATCTTGGCTAATCTTTCATTTTCTTAGAAAAATATATTAATTTCGATTGGCAAACCTTTCCTTAAAAAAATAATATTAATTTCACTAGCAATTTTTTTAAAATCACTACAATTTTATAGACAATATTGGTGAATCTCAATAAAAAAATAGGAAAATAATTACCATGATGAATCCTTTATTTTAAAAAATGAATTCCTATGGAAAGTTAATGGCCTTAGGGTGGTAGTGATTGACTAGTTTAAGGCGTAGTGCTCATGTCTATAATTTATTAATTCTTCAATATTTTAAATTAAATATTGAATATTATAAACTAGCCCTAAATTACTTTTCAACACTGTTGGTTTTATTTATAATCTAATGATTTAGGTTTTATTTTAGGCCTCATGGGCATTGGATCTCTATTAGTATATTTTGGCCCACATAATTTAACCCCAATTGTTAGATTACATATCTTTAGTGACCTAAATATAATTTTGGTCTTGATGGGCATTAGAGCTCTATGGGTACATTTTAACCCATTAAATATAACCACAACTATTATATTTGAATAAAATTAATGTTGGTGTTTAAAAATTGGTGATATGGCCCTGAAGTAATCAATAAGTATATAATGATATCAAGGCTAACTAATTTTGTTTTCTATTGTAACCTATAAACTTTGGGTGAATCTAATCTAATTAGGATCTAATTAGGTATCAAATATTGTGGTTATTTTTTTAGTTTAAAATTTTAATAAATTTTCTGGTGATTTAACCAGGACTAAAATAAAATTTTGTAAACATTTGGCAATTCAAGTCACTATATAACTTGTACTATTAGCCAAATTTTGAATCCCCAATTTTAACTATTAGTCAATTGGTGAATAGTAGCCACTAAAAATATCACTATCTAACACATGTTAAATACTTGGGACAAGTGTGAGGGCACATTCCAAGTGTCTATGAGGTTAAACAACTAAACAACTAAGTGAATTTAAGCTAGTGTGACTAGGACTACTAGGTGTAAGAACTAGATAAAAGAAAACTGTTGGAAAATAAAGATTTTACACTAACAACCCCCACCCTTAAGCGATGGTTAGGGATTAAGTCACTAAAATATGAGTCTTGGAAACAAGGCTTGATAAGGTACTCGTGTGCAAAATAAAAGTCTCTCACAAATGGAGTGAAGGAGAAAACCTAGTGGGAACAAACTTCTTTCTAAAAAAGAGAACTATATACAAATGAAGGAGGACTCAAGACCCCCCAAGGATAACTTCCTTCAACCCAAGAAATTCATGTAACACAAGATAGGGAGATGATGCTAAAGTTTTATTGCATATGTATACAACCTAATCCTTAATACATAAATACTCTAAGGATAGAACACCATCATGTATAAGCTGCCAAATGAAATGTATATGAATCTCAATGTGCTTTGTCCATTGATGCCCAAATGGGTTACATGAAATATGAATGGTACTTTTTTATCACACTAAATTATAGTAGGATGATCAAGTGGAATACCAAACTTTCTCATAAATTTTTGAAACCATAATACGTCCTCAATACAATGAACTACTCCTCGATACTCAACATCACTAATGATAATACAATAGTGGTTTCCTTGTTGCAATACCATGCAACTAAATTGGAACCAAGATAAGAAACAAACTTGAAAGTGGAATTCTATGATTCAACATCTCTTGCCTAATTTGAGTTGGTGTAGCCTACTATCTATGAATCCCTTAGTGTGTACCAAATGTTAAATGTGTGGTACCATAAATATACCTCAAATTAGACCCTTTTCCTTGTAGTGACTCTATAAGGGTCATGCGAAAATTGGGAGACAAGCCCAATAGTGAAGGTGACATTTAGATAAGTGTGTCTCAAATGCAAAAGACTACCAACTTACATCCTATATAAAGTATTTTCAACACTAAGTGTTTTGGAAGTGGTAGAGGAAGTGACACTAGACTAGAATGGTGTAGACATGGGATTACAATCAATCATACAAAATTGATGAAGCAATTAAATGACATACTTTTACTAGTATTTGGAAATACCCTTAGTAGACTAAATAACTTGAAGAACAAGGAAGAAGTGTAGATGAACAATATTTTTCATGTCAAAGTGTACCATAAAATTATGCTAAATATACTAAATCACAAATGAGGAACTAATAGTAAGGATAAAACCAACATACAAGACTAGTATCAAATTTTCATATCCATATCTTTGGATGTTATGATGTGATTTGAGTGGAAGCAAGTTAAACTAGATGCAAGCAAGAAACTATCAATATTATTATACCAATATCTAAGGGCTTTTTTGAGACCAAAATGACTAACCTAAAAACAAGTTAAGATTCCTAGAAAAAATTGGAAGCTATTACATATAGATCTCCTCATTAAGATCACCATTTGAAAATGCACTCTTTACATCCATCTAATGCACTAGCTAGATTTGCTAGATGCAACAAATGAAAGACAGGGAGAAATGAATCAATCTTGGATACAAGGGCAAATATCTTAGAGTTTTTAATACTTCAACATAATGAGAAAAATATAGTCTCTAATATCTATCCAAATATGACTTCAATGAATAAGATATAAGGCTTTGACTACTACAATATCAAAATATGAAATTTATATACAAATTTGAAATTAAATTTCCTTAATATGGAATTACTATAATTAGATCTTGATCTTCTTTATGATACCTATGTACTTGTGAGTAACCTCTTTATGCCTCAACATGTCCTTGTTCCTATAGATTGATGCTACATTCAATTGTTCCTCATAACTTCTACATCCAAGGAGTTGATTTTGTAGACTTGTGAAGAGGTCTTAAGCCCTAGACATGGTTCCCAAATATGACTCTTCAATCCAAACTTCTTCAACCCTTGGATTACCTTCTTGGAACATCAAAGGACACTAGTTTTGGCTCCAATAATTTCCCTCCAACGTGGGTGCCCAAAGATGGAAATTAAACATAAAATTAAATGCATTAAATGATGGAATACCAAGAGACACCTATTTCCTATTTCCAATATCTCACTTGGAGAAGCTCAATAGTCACTCATTTGTCCACATCCTTATATTTTACCATCACATTCTAGGCATCCACATGTGGAGAAAAAAATATATATTTATTTCCACAAGTCACATTTACCATTGTTAGTGGAACTTGTTGTGCCTTACACCCAAATGCCCCATTTTTATTTTTGACAAAAGAAAAACCTCCTTTTTTCTTCTTTTTCTTCCTGCCTTCCTTTTTCCCTCTCTCTTTTTATTTTCTTCTTCCCTTTTTTCCTCTTTCCCCTCCCTCCCTCCTCCTTTCCGTTCTTCCTTATCCTTTCCCCTTTATGTTTTGGTCACTTGTAAAGGTTTCAGGGTCTTCAAATTTGGCATGCTATCCTTATCCAGCCTGACCTTTGACGTCTACACGTTGTTTGTATTCTCATTGTTTCCCATTTTCTTTCGCCAATTTCCTCTTTTGGGTTTTCGCTTGTTGGGATACTCACTTCATGTATTCCCAATCTCGAAAGATTAATGGCGGTGATGTCTTGTCACCTCATTCGTCACTCTTGTCAAAGCATTTAATTTTGTTGTAGTGCATTTAATGAGAAATTAATGGTAGTTTTCCAATCAGTTTAAGAGTGAAATTGAAGGGTTTTTTTAATCATTCACGCATTTAATAATTAGAAGCTAAGCTTTGCAACCTGTTCGAATCCCTAGTAATTTTTACAACCCCTCTCCATCCTTGACTCTATAATTTTCTCATTGCATCATGGTGCTGATGTATTTTTCTTCCTTATTTTGTTCTTGTGTCTGCTTATGTTTCCTCATGTCGCCATGTTGATATCCAGATAGATGACAATATTTGAATCTACATTTTAATTTTTGGTTATTTTGGTTGTTGGCATATGTTTGTTCTGTATGATTCAATTTAATAACTTTATTTTTAGTTTCATTCTTTATTTTATTTATTTTGTTTTGTCTCATTTTTTCTTTTCTTTTCTTTTTATTTTTGTTCTTTTTTCCTTGTCGAGTTTTACCTTGGCACACCTATTGAGGATATTTATGATACCATCATATCAATCTCTAGGTCTTCTCATTGTTATGCTTTTAGAGGTAGCAATTTTCCCTTCCCCAACAACTACTCATGCCTTAGAAATTTGAAGACTATATTTTTTTAGTATCGAGTTTCAATCATGATGAGTATTCATTATTAAGTAAAGTGAAATGGATTAAGTGTCATAGTTGAACCTCAAATTCTGATCATTAAAATCCTTAGAAAATTTAAACTCTAAATCACTTTGAAGTTCAAACTTCAAAGATATCCCTTCCCTCCTATTTCTTCTATAAAATAAGAGTTAAGTGAACATCCCAACCCCTAATTCCCTATGCTTAAATGAAGAAATCTTGAGCAAAACATCTAAGTGTTTCTGGCATTGGATCTTGGGTGTTTTTTCTAAGTCATATCTTCATTTTGAGGTAAAAATTAAGTATCATATCTGACTCTCGATTCTTGAAGATAAGCATTAAAGTTACTTGAACCCTAATTATTTTGAGTATCAAATGTTGGGATTTCACTCTACCAATTACCAAATAAAAGACGTAAAAGTTAAGTGTTATTCCTAATCCCTAATCCCTGATATTCAATGAAAATTGTTGAAGTATCATCGAATGCTATTAATTGGGTGTACCCCTTAACATTTAAGATATTTAAGAGAAAAAGGTAAGCATCATGCACAAACCCCGACCCCTGATGTAAATACATTTGTTAAAAGGAAATTATCGGGTTCAATCAACAAGTGTTTTCCTTAACAATTACGCTTAACAAATGATAAGGAGTAAGTGGTAAGCCCAACTCCTCACACTAAAAAAATAATAGTAATGAGCATATTAGCTTCAAAATCAATGTTCAAACTTCCTTCATTTAAATTTCCTAATTTTAGCAAGAAATAAGACATATTCTTGAGGCTCGATCCCCAATAAATATTTTTTTTACTTCTTAAGTATGTTTCTAATAGATTCTTGCATTATAATGCATTTGAATTAACTTGTCTTCAAAGATTGTTAAGGGGTGTTTTTTCTCCTCTTTAGCCCTTTTTATTAAAAGGTTGTAATGTATGGTGTTTTCACATGCAATAATTATTCCAAAAGGAGCATAAATGAAGTATTAATACAAAGGTTATCACCCTCCTTCAAAGGTGTTCTCCCCATATGCAAAAATAAGAGACACTAACCTAGCACATATAGACTTGGATGAATTTAATAGGAGAATCAATAATAAAGAAACAAGGTCTCTTAAAGTCACTTATTTTGCAAACAAATTTTGGTGGAAGTATTTTCCTTCATAGTCATTGTGTAGTCACCTAAGCTTTCCTTGACCTATGCTCAATACTATGACCAAAAGTATAGGAGAATGCTAGGGGAATATGGAGAGGTTGTCCTTGATATTAGTTTAGACATGATTGATAGGTTTTTCAAAATCCCTACTTCCCCTAAGTATTATCCCATGGATATGAAGAAGGTAGTGGGTTACTTTGCAAAGAATGAAGTCACCTTAATCTAATTAATACCTAAATATTTCTCAACCCACAGAAGATGGCCCTCGAGATGGATAAATTACAACATAGTAAAAAGTTCAGGGGGGATAGTAAGGATTAGATCACACTCCTAAGAAGGGTTTATGTCCACCCTAATTCCAAAGACTTCTACCCATAGATGGTTCAATTTATGTTATGTAATTTTTATGATAAGAATATTAATTGGGCCACTATCATAAGTGAAAACCTCCATGAGCTTCAAGAAAATCTTCTAGAGCACTAAATTCTACATGACATCCTAATTGGTATACCTGTTGGATTCTCAAGCAAATTTTCTAGGGATAATTATGGTGGGATATTTTTGTCTTGGAGAAGTGAAGATTAATGAGCATTATCCACAATTAAAATTAGATGATAGTTATAATAATTATTATGTGGTTAATGATACCTTTGTTTATGCCATCATTAGAGGGATAGGTGATTTTTCTAGAAGGATCATTGTAGAGGCCATGGAAGAACTAAATAATTGGGGGAATTAGTATATCCAATTCAAAACTTTTACTTATAAACAAATTTGTTTGATTGTAAAATGCAAATAAAATTTGAGAGCTAATTGACTAGATTAATTAATTATTTGGGGTGATGCTATACATGGACAAGAGATCCCTAAACTAACCTAGTTACACATCTTTAAATCCTCTATTTGAAATAACTACTAGTCGAGAAAACAACTAAACCTACTAGAAAACATCCAATTGGCCAAAAACACTAGCATTTATATAAAAATATGTGAGTAAACCAGAAAATGCTATTGTAAGGCTTACTCATACCTATAAATATTAAAGTCTAACAAATTCCTCTCAAACTCTAAATTTGAATTGTGAGTGATGTCATTGAAGGTTTCTCCTTTAACAACCTTGAAGATTATGAGAAAAGCCATATATAGAGAAACTTATTATTTTCCAATAAAATGCACTTGTTAGGACACCAAATCTGCACCCTATTTGCTAAGCTTTTCTAATTGCACTCAACAGATTTGGACTAACATTGGACTGCTTTTAGGTTGTGGGTAACCTATTTGAAAGTAGACCTCCAATGATAAGGGTTGGCTTCCCCTTTTGATGCCACCTAACTACTTGATCTTCTGAGATAAGGGTAAGAGTTTGCATAAACTAAAATTGATATTGAAAATAAACTAAGGTGATAGACCAAAACAACCTAGACCTGCTAATAGCCTTGCACACTCAAATTAATATTTCAAAGCTAACTCACACAATTCCCTATCCAATGTAGTTCACATCAATAATTTATAAAGAGGTCTATAAAAGTGTTCTTAAAAGGAAAAGACAGATTTCACAATCAATAACACTACTAAACAACACAATTTATAACCTGTAAACATACATTTTCTATCAAATGGATGCATGAAACATGGGACAAGCTGTAAGGAAAATGAATTTTCACAAAATAGACTGATCAACCATTAATGACACACCACAAAACATGAAGAGAAAAGGTAACAATGCTCCAATCTATTAAATCAAAGTGCTTACTGTATATTATGTTTTTCTGAGTTACAATGCAACTTCATGAAAAATAACTCCAAGAGAGTAGCTATCCTCCTGTTGAAAAAGAAAGAGCTCCCCTCAAATGTCCAAAATGAACATATTTAACTAACACCCACCAAAAACCTCCAACACAGGTCCTTCTAGAAGATTCTAGTCAAATAAAACATAAAAGGCCCCAAAAGAATCTTCTAGAAATCTCCAAAATGCCTTCTACATGGAGAAAAAACAAGCTAAGTCAATAGCCATCCCAAAAGTGTAACAAAAATATCTCCAGCTGGCCTCATTCCCACTAAAAATAGTCCAAACAACATCACACACTTCCCACACCTCTGCAAATCATCATTGGTCCTATTTCAACATTTGACCACATTCCCCATCATGCAATATGTGTGTTTCTTGAAAACACATGGCTTTTCAAGCATTAAATATAGTGATTTTGTTAAGTGATTTATAAAACATCAATTAACAAATCACTTTACAATTAGGCTCAAATCAAAAGGGGCCCACCATTTTTCTGTGTTACATTAGCATTAAAAGGCACAATAAAAGTGATTTTAAAATCACTTACATGATATTTTCAGATATGGAATAAAATGTAACATCAAATGCTATGGCAAAAGATTTCAAAAGCTTCAAAGGCACTTTGACTATCAACTTACCACCCATATTTTGCATTCTTCCCACACATGTCATAATCACATGGTTTGCAAAGGCACATAGTATCAATATTACTTGGCTAATAAGGCCGACCTCCAAGACTCTTGGAAAGAACATTCCAAGTCACATGATGTTGGCAAGACAAGGCATCACTTAAGGGTGTCATGGAAACACATTGTCAATACACACTTCAGCATAAGTCAAATAAGGGAAGAAATCCCTAAGGCATAAAATGCCTAAGTGATAACACATGACATAGTGAAGACTTAGCAAAGCTTTTTAAGTGGGAAAGTTTATAAGGCATGAAATGCCTAAGGGGGAATACAAGTTTTGGCCCCACCACATTTCATGTGTTGATTTTAAAAGAAAGGATAAAATATCCCATCGAAATGCAAAGAAGAGGGTCAAACCCTAACATAATACCCAAAATGATGAAAAAAAATCATCATTTGGTCTTCGAAGAATCTGGAGGATGTCGCTCTGCTGCCATGAGGGTTTGGAGAACACAGGAAAAATGATGTCTTCTCACGGGTTCTTAGTCATTTTTTGACATTTCTCTTCATGAAAACATCACGAGATCTCAGGTAAACATTTTTGCTTGACATAAGCTCATATCTTTTGACTTACATGCCACTTCTTGACTTACAGGCCACGGCCATGAACAGACTTTGATGGATTTTCTTCATGAACTTGTTTTTTTGTTGTTGCTTTCCTCTTTTGATAGCTGCCATGAAAGCTGAAAAGCTTGTATGAAGCTCACTGTGCAACAAAAATCTTGCCAAAATGCGGAGATTGTATGAGCAAGCTTCAAGTAAACATTCAATAGGCTCCATTTTTCTGAATTTGAGCAATAAAGACCTCGTGCTTTGTTTCCTCCTTGAGAATAAAGGGTGGAAGCTTGTTTCCTTTTTGTTGCTTAAAAAAGACACTCCATTTTGTTTACCAGTTGTTTCATGAAAAAATACACCCTTTGGCTGTGGCCATAGAAAGAATAGATGGTTTTTTCCTTCAAAACTCCAACTTTTTGCAATGTGTAAAAATAACCCAACTGGGTTCCTTGTTCTGTAGAAAAAAGGCCATCTCTCAACCACGACTTGTAACATAGTGAGATTTGGTACCATGCTTCTAATTTTCTCTTAAGAAGTTTTCAAATGCCTTTGAAAGATTCTGTGTTTGATTTTTCTTGAACCCCAAGTGGGTTATTGACTTGGTACAGAGAAACATGCCTTTGGTCGTGCCCAGTAAGGAAAAAAATGGATTTATCACATTGTTGTATTTCTATTTCAACCCAGAAGGTTTCCTTTCCATTTTTCATTGTATTTGCAAATTTTGATAGAGCCTAGATGGGTTATTCTGATTTCATGAAAAAAACTCAAAATTTTCTAGTATAAATTGCAAATGGGTCTGTAAGTGAACTTTATATTTTGAACTCTGTAACAATGTTGTTTTAGACCTTAACTCCCAGGTGGGTTTTCTAAATTTTTCAAAAAAAAGGTCATTTTGACCACAGCCTATCAAACACACCTGAATATCTTTCCATTATTTAGCTCCTATAGCATTTTATCATACTGTCATTTTCCTTCACAGATTTGCAGCAAACCCAGGTGGGTTTTCCATGTTTTCTTTGATAGGTTCATACTTGTTACAAAATGCATATGATTTAGTAAATTCCTTCACCTTTCTGTTGTTTAGACATCTAGGTACATGGTATCCTCATTTGCTTGGCATCGGTAATGGAGTATGGAATAAGGTCTTTTTGAGCTCAGGAAGTGGAACATTGTGAAACTTGCATCAAATTTTTTAATAGTGCCTTGACACTGTTGCATGTTGGACCATATTTTATACAAGTTCCTTGGCTTTACTCGAAACTGTATCCAATGATTTCAAAATTTTTGCATAACCTCTTCTGAAAAAGCTATTTTTGATTCTTGAACATGATTTAGGAGGGCTTCAAAAAATTTAATGAGCAATCAGATTCTTCATTACTGTAGAATGTTCCCCTTTATAATATCTGCATTTTCCTTTTCAGTTTGTTGATATTCATTTTGTTGGCTCTTAAGTTCAAAAATTATGCTAAAAAGTTGTTCATTTTGCTTCTATAGATGAAGTAATGCATTACCAATGTTTCCATGTTCTTCCTCCACCTCAGATACTTGCATGTCTCACCATCTTCCTATGTAGTTTAAAGCTTTTGAAAGGGCTTCAAAATTCTATTGAATTGATCCTCCGATAAACTCCAAGGTTATTGTTCTTAGGCTTACACATTTCAT
>VDFB02028317.1:6257-51794 GCA_007258455.2 Sequoia sempervirens
TGGAAGCTTCTAAGCTTGTTAAAAAGGGGTTCAGATGGGTATTACTGTATGATGAAAAACATGATTATTCGCAAGATTGTAATAGGGTTTTTACTGGATAATAAAAGTATTGGATGGCTACGGTTTAGTGGATGTAGCCCGGATTGGGTGAACTACGTTAAATTCTTTGTGTTATGATTTATTCTGTGTATGTTTTAGTTTCTCTGTTTATTATATAAAATCTGCATTTAATTGTTAGATCTGCCATCTCTAACCCTAACATGTTCCTAAGCATTCATTCACAATAAGCAAGAAATAATCCCATTTAACTTGCATATGAATTATGAATAACAATAAACTAATAACAACTACCAACAAAAAATAAATAATTGAAAAAGAAAGGTGAAGTGAAGAACAATACCTTGAGTGGCCTACTCAAGCAACTATTCCCACTTTAACTGAACTCAATATAACTAATAAATCTCATGCATTCCATGAATTGACCTCCATTTATTGCATAAGATGAAAGATTAAAAAATATTCTTTCACAAATCGTACTCAATCATTCTGTAGATTCACGTTTAAACTAAAATAACAAATAACATAAAACTATGAAAAACCAACTAACTAAACTACAAACTCAACCAACAGTTATATATAAACTGAGGGAGTCTTTATTGAAAGCAACAACTTAACTGAAATCATTAATTCCACTTCCAGATATTTAGAACGTAGAATTAAGACTTGGAATTATTCAACCTATAATTGAAAAAGAAGGAGAATTTTATTGAAACTAGAACTCTGTCAAAATAGAATGCATGAAACCATACACCCATTTGTCAAAGTCCCATGTAATAAATACCTTTTATTAACTAATTGTAATAATGTGCATTCTATCTTCATTAAGTGCCTTCAACCAATGATCACCACAATCAACTATTTCTGCAATTTCCCCTATTTTGGTGTCCAATGACCCTCTTGCTATGGGTTCATCCTGCAACTGCCATGTATCATGGTTCCTTCTTTAGCTACAAACAAGTTAGTTTCACAAAACACATACACAAGGATAACCATCATAATTAAACATAGCTTTCCATCAACATTTCCATACACATATTCATATAAACCATTTAATGCTAATATATTAAACCATAATTCCATCACCATGATTTTGGGTCTTAGGTCTGCATAATGGATACAAAAAGGATAATATGATATGGAATATTGTTAGAAAGTATGTTTAAAAGTATCTTAAAGTTTGCATAAAATCAATTGAAAACAAGCTATTTTCTAGACCTATCACTTGGGAGCCGAAAAAAGATATGACTTCAATTAGAAATTAATGTTAGCAAACAATGTTTTTTGGAAAATAACCTACTCCATTGAAAAATTGGGAGAACTAGATTTTTGGCAATATCTTGTTTTAAAAAAATTGCCTCCTATTTCAAAAGTTATTGCAATTTGAAAAAAGGCCCTATTTAGGGCTTAGGGGGTCAAAATTGGCACCTAGGGGCTAAAAATTTTGGTGAGTGGTCACTCATGTGACCATGGTTTAAGTCACTACAAAAATAAAAGGCCCACTACTAAGGGTGGTGGCACCATATGGGCGAAAAGGGTGCAGTGAGAAATGGGCAAGGCCGCGCACCACTCGGGTGGTTAAGCCTCATCTATAGTTAAGCTATGATAAGATTGTTGTGATAAGATTGAGTGAATAAACACTATCAGTCAAACAATTTTTAAAACCAATTTTTTTATTAAAAAGTGTGACTATCGTACCAACCAATGAAATCTATAGAAGTGTGTAGATAAAGGAATATGTCATTTTCTCTAGAGAATATGCTAAATTTCATAGGAATATTTTGCTAATTGACTGCCTAGACTATGACTTGATTTTGTACGACGAATTTGTAGAGTATGGATATGTATTGTATGGATTTCGTATGATGATGAATGGAAAAAACCTTTGATGCCCTTGGGACAAAAGTGTCTGATTTTTACGATTTGAATATCAATATTTAAGTTTTCAAGCCTTTTGGATGCAATGGTAGGGTCAGATTTGGCCCAAAGTGGCCCAAAAATTTAGCTACCCCCTAGATTTAGCAACTGAAACCCTTAACTAAAACCTTTATAGATAGGTCAAAACAGAACCAAAATTGATGATATAAAAGGAAAACCTAACTTTCTTTGACATCCTTGATTCATCTATGAGGTCCTTGAAACCGCAAAATGTACCCAACAAAATATTCAAGCCAACATGAAAACCTCTTATCTGGGAAGGAATCTACAACACTGGAGCTCTAATACCATGTAGGATTTTATGGTGAACACCTCAAAATCACCTGCAAAACAACACTAACTTGCACAAGAGAGAAATGGTAGAAATATCATGATATGATTATGGATACAAGATTTCCATATTGAATATTTACAATGTACATATGATGCATTGCTTATAAAGGAAACCTGTGCGATAGGATTAGACAAGAACTTGACATGTGTCTTAATTCTGTATAATGAGACAACTACCTCACCAAATATTAAATGAATTAGGACACAAGAATTAAATTCCAAAAAATAAGTGAAAAATAATACTTAACTATAAATATTCCCTCCTAGGACCTAAGTGAACTTAACATAAAAATAGGACCTAGATAGGTAAAACCCCTATTTACACCAACACCATGCATCAAAAAATTCATCACTATTTGTATTGTCATTGTCATTGTCAATTTCAATTTCTTCAAAGCTATTGGGGTCTTCTTCTTTTTCTACACTAGGTAGTCTTGAGGTAGAGTAAATACTTCTTGGATCTCCCCCCTCTCTTTCTTGTTCAACTTCTTCTACATAAGTTCTATCTTCCGCTTCTCCTAGTGGAATATGTATTATCTTGTTATCATCCACCAATGATGTTTCTTATTTTCTTGAGTCTAATATTTCATTGGAACTGACAAACCATCTTAATCCTAGTAATTCTATAAAAGTGTTAAAGGGTTCCTTCATCTTAACAACCTCAAAATCTAAATTTTTCTTAAGTCCTTTGATGTTTACTTCTACATTTCGCCATGTTCCAAAAGTTTCCATACCAGAACCATCTACCAAACTGACATTCATTGGTGTTCTAACTAACTTGGGTCTTCCTAATCTCTCCCAAGTGGTTGCTAGAATAATATTCAGGTCCTCACCTATACTATCTACCATTACATTTTTAACTTTTATATTATTAAGGTGTATGGTAATTAAAAGAGGTTCATTCCTTTGATTTTGGTCTTCTATAATTTGATGAACTTGTTGTTTATTCATGTTCCAATACTTCCCTAGCTATTATAATTTGACTAGAAGAGGTCCTTTTACTGGGCTAATGAGGCTAAATTATTCAACATCATAAATTCTTTGGAAAAATAAGCTATGCAATCATTTTTTTGTTTTGTATTTTCTACTACTCTATCATGATGTTGTTTTCTTACCTGAAAGTAATCATATTCCTCTTCTTTTGGACCTAATTCCTCACTAACTTCTTTAAGTTATCTTCATTTATTCTTCCTTGTATTAGTCCCTTGTCTCGTAAGGACTATAGCCTTATTCTTCCTCATTCCAAATTTCATCTTTTTCTTGCTTTGTATTTGTTGTTATTCACTAGAGTATTCTCCATTTGATGTATTCGTTTACCATTGATCCATTCTTTGACAACCTCTAACTCCTTGTAGTTTCATTCTTCTGATTACCCTAGGTCCTTCATGGACTTGTAATTCATCACTCTTTATTATTCCGTGGACGTTTTGATAATACTATTATGCTTTATCATATTTGACTATGTCATGAGAATCATCTCTATAATATGAACATTTCATCTTCTTTTCTATCCAACACTATATAGCATAATATCCTACCTTTCAATATTTATAACATGTAGCATCACTTCTTTAATGGTTTTTCTACCACGTCCTCTTCCCCCTCTATAATTTGATTATCTATTATCTCCAATGTAATCTTGCAGTGGGTTGTTCTACAATGCATAAGTATTTCTATTATCTCTCAAAGGTGGTTGACTATATCCTACATCATATAAGGGACCTTCTACAAGTCCTTTGACATATGCCATATTTTAATCCATATCTACATAATAATTGTGGTTCATAGGGCATCTTGGATTGGGATTATTTATTGCATTCCAGAGTTGAAATTGATTTGCAAGACAATCCTCAATGAGGTGGCTTACCCATTCTTGGCAAGTTCCACAATATAATGAATTTATCTTAACCAATATAGTTATTAGTTATATGTGTATTATTACTGTAGTTATCTCTCCCTAGGCCTTAGGGAAATAATTCTAGACATGGCCTTACCTTGAAAAATGTGTGCACCAAGTCTCCTTAGCTTCCTTTGCCCCTCCTCTTGTTAAAATTCCATTTTATATTGTCAGTTATTCTACCACTAATTAAATTTCTCATGATTCTCATGTATGCCCTCCTTTTTTGGTTTGCACCATGTCTAAGCTTCTATGTGGTATATAATTGTAATTAAATTTGTATAAGTATTAAATATCCTTCCATTAAGGCTAATCTTATGTTCTTTTGTAATTCAAAGATGAACCATTCAATCTTTTGTTGTTTTGTTATCGAATATTTTGTCATAGTTCTTTTTAGATTCATATTCTCTTTGCACTAAATCCCTCATTTTACTAACACTCTTTGTAGGGATGTCTACCTAGGTGTCAAAATTTTCCAAGAAATATTGTTTCAATTCATCCCAACTTTTTCCATGTTTCAGATAAGTTTTCTTGTACCAATCCAATACGTCCCTTCTTAATGAAGATACAAAGTCTAATAAATTTTTCTTCCTCATTAATGTCTCATCTTTCTGGCATAGAGATTCCAATAGGAATATGTGTTTTGTGGATTTTGTTGTATCTTTTCCAAATATTGAGGATTTAATTTATGATTCCATTTCAAGTTCTTTTTTCTTTCTATTTTAGGTATGTAGATTTGTGAACTATTATTTTCTTCCTTTTATTTCTTTATTCTTTTCCAATTATCTCTTCTCAATTTACTTTTCTTTCTTATTTCTCTTTTGTCTCTTTACTTTATGTGTCTCTCCTTTCTAAATTATTCTACTCTTATATGGCTTAGGGGATGGGTCCTAGTTTGTGGGTTGTGACTCTTCAAAGCATCTCTTCACCTTCTTATTTGTTAACGATGTTATATTTTTTAGTGAATATAATTCTTTGCCTAAATTAAATCTAATCTCATCTTATTTTCCAATTTCTTATTACTTAAATTTCCTTATGCTTCTATTAACTAGTTCTTCTTCAATAGATAGAACCTTTTTTAAAGTTTTCAAAAGTTTGTTAAATCTATCATCTAAATTGATTATCGGGTTGGATAGATCTAGTCTGATTGTAGGAATTTTGGAGGGTTGTAGTAGGAGTGGAGCCTCTGTGCTATTATAGGATCCTAACAAAAACCTTCTATAGTTTCCATAATCATCAATGTCCTTTAAACTATTTATTTGTTCTAATTTTTCTTGATGTGAATTTAATTTGTTTGGGGTCTTCCATTCTTCTATATTTTTTGGTGTCATTTGTAAAATTAATTATCTATGTGTATTATTTTATTTGGGGGCACATTGGCTCATCCATCATGTTATTTTTCCTATCATCACTTTCCATCCAATCCATATCATTTACATCCATCTTCCTTATCCACCTTGATCTGGATGAAAATTAGGGGAATAAAATTCAACACATGCTTTTGGAAAACTCTTGACAAGGCTATTTATTTTGACTATATTCCATCTAATATCATGCCACCCCCTACATGTATAGCACTATCAAAAACTTTATCTTGGATTAAAATTTTATCCTATTGTTAGATAGTCCTTGGAAGTCAAATCCCTTATCCTAATCCATTTATAATATCCACCCTCTTCATTCTTCACATATCCATTTCAGTCAAGCTAGTCCATTCTTCCATTCTTAGTATCCCATGCCTTATTAAACATTGAGTGAATGTAATTACATATTTATTTGGAATAAATATTGATATATGTCTTTTATCTGACTTAGTGATCTGGATAGCTCCCATAAAAATAAAGCTTCAAGCATTTTCTACCATCTCAAGAATACAATTTTCTATCAACTATATTCCATCACCCACAATCTATACAATCCCCATCAATCTCATATTTTGATGCAATCTAGTGTGATTTCCAAATCATCTAATATATTGTGTTCCTAGACTTGCTATAAATATTGATGCATTTTTATCCAAACTATCATCATCGAAATGTATCCTCCCCAATCACTATGTTGTTATGATTGTTAGCAACATAATCCTCATGTTATGTTTATCGTCAACAAAATTATCACTATCATCAATCAACGAGTCAATCAATTTTAGCTTAAGTAGAAAAAACATCCTAAGTGATATTTGGTATCCTTCCACATTCATCTCACTCCATCACTCATCACTATCATTATCATAATCTTAATCATTCCATCATTATCATTATCATCATTTCATCCCTTCTCTTCTAATCCAAATTTTATTATTATCATTGCCACCATCTTCTTCCATCAATGAACGGAATCAAATAAACATACATTTGATTCAATACCCACATACACACTAGAAACATTGTGCTTTTAACATCAGATCAAAAACTAAACATCAACCTCTTGATGACATCTATGAACACTTTGCTAAATAATTTTAATATGGTTAGTAGTTGGATTAGGTTTATTTAGTATAATATTTTTTTGGTTCCAATAAGAAACTTAAACAAAAATAAACATAAATATCATGCATACCAAAATGCAGTGATTTACGTGGGGATAACCCTTTTCAAGAGAAAAAACCCACACTCCAAAAATTTCCCAATATATTATTCAGAAATCTCAAAGATTATAGTATACTTGCAAAGAAAGTTTCTCATACATGAGTATCACCAAAAAAAGATCTAGAGGTAACACAGTACCTATTAAACTCTCAAAATGGACATTCGTAATATAATGCCCTCATCTAATAGGGTTTCTTCTAGGATAAGATAAGCCAACAAAATATCTACCATTAGATTTGAGACCTAATGATGAACAATCTAGATTTACAATAATAAAATATACATAAACGTGGCTTTTGGGGGCACCGCCCCTGAACCCCCACAGAGGCACGTGACCCCCAAACCCTGCAAGGGTGGTACCCCCCTTGCAACCACTCATGCTTAATATATTAACCTATTATAAATGCAAGTTTGAGACACCATTTTTTCTAACATATACCATGCAAGTGGATGTGTCTAATCAATTTTATTTGGGTAGGATATAAGCCTTTAATCTAGGACATATAACATGGAACAAATAAATAGCCATTATTTGCATATTAAATTTACTTGAACAATATTTAATTTAAATTAAAATTTTAATAATTCACCAACATATCTATTAGAGGTAACAAAAAGGGAAAAATGTTTTATCATGTGGTACAACCATAGGCAAAAATCCATAGTCCAACATGGCTACTAGTAGTATATCCATGATTAAATCTATCAATAATTTATGGATAGCTAGGGTTGCATTGCTTAGTTAGATGGGGTAGGCTATACATGCACTAAGAGTTTTATGGTGTTTGTTTCCCATAACTTTATGTTAAATTGGTCATCATGGTGAAGATAGGATATTTTTGAATGGATTATTGGCTTAATAGTGTGTGAGAAGGGGGTTTCTATAAATAATGAGAACCAAATTTTTTTTGATGAATTTTTGGTTAAATTTGAACTCGTAGATGAATCAATGCTAGATTCTCAAAACCAAAAGTGGAGATAGCTATTGTAGAATCAAATTCATGTGTTAAAAAAAAGTATATGGACTTGATCTCATATGTGGATAGACTTACAATGGTCCTCAATGATGAGTGGTTGATTGTGGTCTCTAATTTAACCATGCACATTTAGATGGATAGAGGGATTAGAGACACCTTGAAAAATAATATTTTGGAGTTAGAAGTACTTATCAAGGCTTAGAATAAGGACTCTTGAGTTGGTGGTTTGTACTAGAATGGAGATATAGATATAAGAGAAAAAATATCTTGGAGGAGGGCTTATAGAGGAAATTGCATCATGTCTTTTTGTTGAGGTCACACAACTAGGTCACTATTGGCTGATAGGGGGTTAGTGAAATATAATTCCTAAAATATGTGCATGTGTCTTATTCATGTATCGAAACGAATGTAGTACCACATTGGCCTAGATTCTACCTCAAAGAAACATCAAATTTTATCTTGATAGACACTTGTGTAGGTTTCTTCCAAACCATCACAAATATCTCATTTTTTTCTATTGATTAAAGTTTTAATAGTGGCTATGACTATATAATGGTGAAAATTGCATACCCATTTCCCTTTTCCTTATATTTTTGGCCTGATGATGATTAGGTTTTCCTTATGCATTGAATAGTGTTGAAAATGGCATATTTTGTGTGAGTTGGTAAATAAATCTTATCCTAGCATGTCTCCATTGTCATGTAGCCCTAAGATCTAGATCTAACTCCATTCCATTTCTAGTCATTAACTAATGTAGTTTAGATCCATGGGTACAAAATTGACACAAGACATTTCCAATTGTGTGGATTTGAACTCCAAAGTTTAATTTTTTGTTAATAAAAATTTGGGTCCATGTTTTCTTCCTTTAGTAACATAAAAAATGAGTCAATTAAAGTGAAACTTATTTCAAATTGCACATTAGGATGGTGTATTTGAGGACTAGTCCTAATTCATTTAGATTATTTAAGAGAATCATGTGAGCATTCATCAAGTTACATCATCATTTTAGGTATACTACATGCTTGCCCATTGTCTTTAATCATTGTTCAAAGTTGTTCTAGGATTGCTAGAAGAAAAAAGTAAAATTAAACCATCCGGCGGGTTTACTTCAACCACTACCTATTCCAAGCCAGAAGTGGGAAAGTATTTCAATGGATTTCATCACTGGATTGCCTAAAGTACAAGGGAAGGATTGCACTTTTTGTGGTGGTGGATCAGTTAACTAAGTACACTCATTTCCTTCCAATATCCAACGTATATAGAGCACCTCAGATAGCTGAAGTGTTTTTCAAAGAAATCTTTAAGTTGCATGGTTTACCCCAGAATATAGTTAGTGATCACAACAATCGTTTCCTTAGCCAATTTTGGCAAGAACTCTTCCGGCTCATAGGTACTAATCTTTAACCCCAAGTACTAGTTACCATCCCCAAATTGATGGGCAAACAAAAATTGTGAATAAGTGGTTGAAAGGATATTTGGGGAATTATGTTACAGGTCAACAAAATTCTTGGGTCAAATGGCTGCACTTTGGGGAGTATTGTTACAACACAACATTTCATATGTCCATTAAAATGAGCCTATTCAAGGCTCTATACGGGTATGAAGCAACTACCTTTGGGAGTTTAGTCATTCAGGATAGCAGAGTGCCAGGGGCCAGAGACTTCAAAACACAAAGCATGGATATAATAAAGGCTCTCAAAGATAATCTTCATCATGCACAAAATAACCAAAAAATCTATGTGGATCGGAATTGGGTCGAAAGAACGTTTGAAGTTGGAGATTGGGTATTTCTGAGACTCCAACCCTGCAAGAAATCTTCAATTAAAGTAAGTGGTGCAGAGAAATTAAAGCCCCGATTTTATGGGTCGTACAAGGTCCTAAGGAAAATCAGTGAAGTAGCCTATGAATTGGAATTGATTAACACTAGCAAGATTCACAATATATTTCATGTGTCTAGGCTTAAAAAGGTTCTTGGGAAACACGTTACTCCATGTACAGAGTTACCACCCCTTGATGACAAAGGAAAACTTGTTTTGGAACCTGAAACAATTCTAAACGTGAAGGAGAAAAAGTTGAGAAACAAGATTATCCCTAAATACTTGATTAAATGGAAAGGGTTACCTGAGGAAGATTCTACATGGGAAAGCGAAGAAATTTTAAAGCATCCAAGTTTGAATTTTGCTTGAGGACAAATAAATATTAGAGGGGGGAACTCTCATGACCCCGAACTAATTATCCTTATGATTTTTATTTCCTTTATCTAATGAAAATATTATTAAATAATGAAGAGATTAAAATGTTTTTATTCATTGTATCTAAGAACGATTTTATGAGATTATATTCATGAAATAATAAATTTAATGAAGCACCATAAGACTTAGATGCATCTAGTATAACCGACGCGTACCTTGGGAAGGTGGTGACTCCACCGATCGGCCAGCAAGCCGAAAGAACACGTCCCTGCAGGTCTTTAAAGAGCGTTCAAAATCAAAGCATAAGGGGAATAAAAGAATCATCAATCGAGGAAGAAGAGAAAACAAAAAAAAAGAGATCATTATCGTATCTAAGGAAGAAGGTGCATCAACCCAGGAAGCATACGTCTGAAGGGATTCCAATTGGCCTGACTTTAGGAGCCGGTGAAATTATAAATAAGAGAAATCGCATGGAGGAAGGAGCATATCCGGTTGCTATGAAAATATTTGGAGAAATCTACCCAGGAGTGTGAATAGAGGTAAGTATCTCCAACCCAATACTTACACAATCACATACCACTTAATGTTGACATAAGGATTCTGTAGAATGTTTAACCTGTATCTCATCCAATAACCAATAAGTATCACCAATACCCAAATCTATGATAAATTGTGAATATGACCTAGAACAATATGAAAGTTATGCATATCGATTTACAAACAGTAATTGTGTAACTATGTATATCTACAAATCTATCAAGTAAGGGATATAATTCAATGAATTCTGCATATGTACAAATCCCTGATAGAATGCAAACTTGTAAAATACAATATGAGTATCAAGGCGTGTTCAATCAATAGATATAATTAACAGATTATTATGATTAATATGCACATTAAGACAATATGCAATTTAAGTATTCTACTTATCAAACTGCAATAATACTGTCATGACAATGGACCTATGAAGAATGAAGTCTTTACTACTAAGGAAATAGACCCCAGACCCATTTCCCGTGCTTAACACTAGGTAAGGATAGGGATGTGTGAAGGGAGAGGTGGGTAAATTGATCCAATGATTGGACAAAGCCCAAGACAGGTAGCAAACTTTGAGGGTGTCCAACACAAGATTGTACATGTGTCCTTGCACAATAAATGTCCCATCCCACGGTGCTAGGAAGAGGAATGAGGTAAAGATCCATTTCGCTTGAGGGTAAGAAGTCATTCTTGATCATGTTAGGTAATGGCCAAAATGTTCATTGCAAATATTTTGTCTTATTCTTAAATTGATACAAACTGAAATAAATTGATTAGTGAATTATGTGTTTATTTATGGTGGATAGGACCCTAAAACAATTTACATAAACAGATTAATGGATTAGTAAAAGAAAAATATATTATCTTGATTTGATGTTTCTGTTTTCTAGGATTGTTAAACTCGGGGACATTACATAGGTCACCTAAGGGTACACTGAGCAAAAGGCAGTTGATCCTTGCTTAGCAAATTCCCAAACAATGTCTATATACATGAGCTTACTTGAGACATAGCTACAATGAGATGAGACACTTGATACATTCACCAATTTCCTATTAATTCATATCTATAGGTCTAGATTTAATTATGCACGCTAACTCAATTTCACAAGTATAAAAATCCATTTCATAAACTTACATTTAAAATAAAACAAAATACAATAAATGTATAATTTTTTAGATAGCAATATTTGAGATATCTATAGTTATATTTATTATAAGGAAACATAATTATTAAGGGCTACAATACTTCACAATGGGCTCCCCACTATTAAAACAAAAAAGAATTGGTTGTATACGGTGGACGCCGTACTGTCTGTGGCCTACGTTCTGTTCGCGTGTGGGATTGTTGAAGGGTGAAGGTCCACCAAACCTATGGCTGTCCAACGAATTTTCGAAAATAAATTTATATAAATCACCGTTTATGTTTTCAAATGGAACCACTTTATTTGTAAATGAAAAAAACATCCATCAATCAATTATCCAAGGATTCAGGCACCCATCGTGCCAAGAAATTTGAAAGCAGTTGATCATCACTTGCTTAATTGAAGAGATAATATTTAAAAAAGGTGGTGAAAGAATGGTGTGGACGCATACCAAATAGTTTGGAAGGAATCGTTACCGTTAGGCAGCACGTTTGATCAGAGTCCATTCATAAGTTTTAGTCTGTTTGAATTAAAAGCTGCATAATTTAATCACACAAAGCTGTACGGCAGCCACAAAAAAGTTTTACAGACAATGGCCTGGTAACCATTGAGGCATTAATTTAACAATGAAAATAAAAATTCTTCAAATGATAGCTGTGTGGTATAGGTGCCTCGTTTCAATTGTGTGGTCCTCATTCACTTTTTAAGAGAAACCAATTCTTCTTCACGCTGCATCAGAATTCAACCGCGGGTCCCGACTTCCCCCTTCCCCTTCTCCCTTGATCCACAGTAGCTCTTGAACTACCTCCTTCATTGTCGGCCTCTTCTCCCCCTCCACGCTCAGGCAGCTTTTAGCTAAATTCGCCACTTTTGCCATCGATTCCTTACTCCCCGCCTCCTCTACAGTGAGCCGAGAATCTAAGATTTCAGTGATATCCTTCGTCTTCATTGTATTGAGGAAATAAATGGCCAAGTTACTCTGGTTCTTTGTTCTTTCAAAGGAAACAGGTTTCAGCCCCGTCAAAAGCTCCACCAAGACTACTCCAAAGCTGTAGACATCACTTTTCTCTGTCAGCTGAACTGTTTGAAAGTATTCAGGGTCCAAATAACCCAATGTTCCTTGCACGAGTGTGGTGATGTGTGTTTGGTCCGTTGGCACGAGGCGAGACGATCCAAAGTCTGTAACTTTGGGAGTATATGCATCATCTAGTAGAATGTTGGAAGATTTCACATCTCTGTGCACAATAGGTGTTGAAACAGCAGAGTGCAAGTATGACAATGCTTCTGCAGTTTCTGTAGCGATGCGGAGGCGGTTTTCCCAGTGAAGGTGGTGCTCATATTTGTCACTGTATAGATGATCAAATAGGGTCCCATTGGAAATATATTCATACACTAATAAAGGTACAGGAGTCTCTAAGCAGCAACCAAACAATTTCACCACATTTTTGTGGTTTATTTGATTCAAAATAACAATTTCATTGATAAACTCCTTGATATCTTTGGAATCAACTTGTTTAGAATTAGCCTTCTTGATAGCCACAAGAATCCCATCAGAAAGAGTGCCTTTGTAAACCGTGGCATAACCACCGGATCCCAAGATTAAACTTGGAGAAAAACTCTCCGTTGCTTTCTCAACCTCATCTAAGGAAAAGATTTTCACTCCATCTGCCTGTGATGAAATTAATTTCTGCAAATGAGCTCCCCCATTGTGGCGAAAGTTGTATTGCTTGAAAAGCCTTTCTGTTCTGCGCTTCAAAATCAACAACACAACAGCCCCTCCGATAAGCACAGCCACTAGCGTCACACAAACTCCTGGACTCCAAAATACAAAACAAGATTAACATTTTAACTTATAGAAAACATCATACAATTGTCCAGTAATGCAAAAAAAGTTGCTTGAAAGTTGTACCTATTGCAACTGGTAAAGTCTCAAACATTCTTGTAGAACACCGGGTGCCATCTTCGGTGCCATCTCCGTGGCCTCTGGCGCAAGAGCACTTGTAAGAGCCCTTTGTATTTTCACATCTCCCTCCTTCTGACGAAGGGTAACAGTTATTCAAACTAGGATCTGAACACTCATCGATATCTGGAAAGGTTCGGAAACAAAATATGAAATTTAAACTTGAAAAACATCAGGTGACTCAAAATCTTGAAGTAAATAAATCTAGAACACAAACACAATACCTGTGCAACGGGTGCCATTGAAGTATCCATCTCCACGGAAACCAGGCGTACAATTGCATCGATAACCCCATCCTAGATCATTGCACGCTGCTTCTGGAACGCACTGGTATGAACCCTTCATTCTAGCTGAGGTGCATGTATCATTTGGAATGCTCCAATTCAAACTTATGTAAGCATATGCATAGTTCAAGTTGGAAGTATTTGATTTAGAAATCAAACCCCAACTATTTTGATCAAGTATTCCAGCATAATTACATGTTATCTCGTAGTTATTTTGTGATAACGAGAGATTCGTTACAGAGATGAGATAATCTGTGTAGTTTGAAGGCAAAGAAGTTTGGCAGCAACCATCCCCATTGCAGCTGGAAAAAGTGGGAGAATCAGGACAGACAGATAAGCATCCACCCAAAGAAGTGTAACTACCACCATCAAACTTGCCAAACATGCCCAACGTCTCACACCCAACTACAACAAACTTGTTCTGGGTAGAAAGTTGGAATGGCCCTTCCACAGAAATGGTGATTTCTGTGATATTTGGCTGGCCTAGACATTTGGATGTGGAAGCGAGAAATTGGGTTGCGTTAATGAGGAGATGATCATGAGAGAAATTCAAAATTTGCACTTGCCCAGAAGGAAGGGACAGAAAGGGAATCGGCTGCGTAGTTCCAAAACTCTGATTGTACGCGCAGTTGATTTCAAATCCAGGCAGACCACAGCGCTTTCCTTTTCCTGCGATTGAAAAGGGATAGGGAATGTGCATCTCTCCGCACTTGTGGTGGCATTTATCTGCTTTGAGCTCACAAATAAAGATAAAACACAATATAAATACAATCGACTGAATTCGAATTACCATTGATAAGGTCGACATGAAGATCTAGCCACAGTTACAGAAAAGCCAATCGCTTCTTCTTCCAGAGCAAACGTTGTTCGCACTGGCTATCTTTTATAATGTTGGAAAATTCGTATGTATTCCATCTTGCCGGGATCCCAGAGAAAATGTTACACGAAAGTCAAAGGAGATGCGACAGACAAAGTCAGTGCCACGTCAAGGGAGATCATTTATAATTCTAGACAAGTCATGGTAATAAACAGTGTCTTTTTGCAGGTCTTTTGTCGGTAGCAAATTATATATAAATCTATTATACCACTAGCTAGTATAGAACTCCTTTTTAAACATATTTAAACCGATTATATCCTTAATTTTATAAAGATTTGCATTTATAAAGAAATGGCGTTTCATCATTCTGCCAAATATTTTGCTCAAACATGTTGACTTAATTTGATAAGCTACATGTTAACGAAGGTTAAAGATCAAATTAATTTTATAATAACAACAATGATCAAATTATCTTGAGATTAGTTCATCTTTTGATAAGCTCAATTAAAGATAAAGGAGAATGATTAAATTATCTTAGGTTTAACTCATCCTTTTAACCGATCAAATATTTTTTTTCAAATTAATTGTTATTTAATTTATAATAATCAAATTATATAGAAAAAAGAGTAGAAATATATTTTTTCTGAAGAATGTTTTTAATTATTATTTTTATATATCAAAATTGTGTATATAAAAATCTATTAATTTAAATTTAATAATAAATATAAATTTTAAAAATAAAAACAAAACAAAAGAATTATTGAATTAAATAAAATAGTTCTAAAATAATCTATCTCTACATTTAGAAGTATTTAAGATTTGTATACTAGTATAAATATACTTAAACTATTGAATTCCAAAATGCTTATCTTTATAGACTAAGAAAAATTCATATCTATATTATATCCTAATCATACCAAAATCTTATCCTAAAATATATACAAAATAAATAATTTATCTATTACTCTCAACTAACTAAACAAATATCAAATTGAAAATTGGTGTGAATTTGACATTAAACCTAACAATAAAAATAAAACAAAAAGTTCATACCTATCATATCCCACGTTTACTTTATTTTCAAACTACAAAGATTTTTTATTATTATTTTGCCAAACTATAACATGACTGGAAATTTTTTTATTTTTATTTTTTAAGTGGGCAATGATTGGAAGTTTTTTGGACAAACGGTAAAAACAAATTTAAAAGAGTAGGCCTATGGTAAATGTAGATTTATTTACCTGATTTCGGATGTTGTTTTACCCTGAGTTGTCCCAACTTAGCGAACACAATGTTGACTGGTTAACCGTCCCTTAAAAAACGTGATTTGTGACGGGGAAACCGTCGAATTTAGGGTTTAGTAAAGTCACATCAAACGTAACGTGAGAGGAATCCAGCGTAAAAGCAAAAGTACTTTGATAACGACAGGACTCCTGCTGCGTTGAGAAGCATAATCATGCCCAACAAAGTCTCAATTTAAAATACTAGTAAAGGTTTTTCAGTGCAAATAAGCCTTCCTTATCCACTATACATTTTTCTTTAACAATACGTAAAACCACAAATTGATTAGGACAATTCACTTTTGCCAATGAGTTGGTTTTCCGTTTACATCATTTTTTTGATAGTAGAAAGGGATTTTGCAACAGCTTTTAAATATGATCAAGATCCATGTGAGGTACTGAAGGATATTATATTTTTTAAAGTTTTTTTCAATTATTCTATTTTTTCTTTTCTTTTTTTGTCATTGAGGGGTATCAGTAGGTTAGTTCAACGATCTAAGTTTAACTCTTTGAGAGGGCGAGCCCCCTTATAATCTCTCCACATTTACAAATTAGGTCCAATAGGTCAACAACCAGGTAAACACGGGTGGAGAAAATTGATTTTACGAACTACATGTGACAAACCCAAAGCCCTCAACTAACTACAATTATTATAATTTAATTTTTAATTATATTTTTTTATTTTATTAATTAATTAATTTACAATTAGGATAAGAATATTAAAGAGATTATAGATCAAACATTAAAGTCTATTATTTCTTAACATCATTCTGGTTATTTTTGGAAGTTCTTTAGTCTAGGCCAATTATATGTCTATTTCAGATTTTGATTAAGTGCAAATATATTTAGTTTTAGAAAAATATAAAGAATACATGGGATTATTTTTTATAAATTAAGGAAAGCAATTTTTTTTGGCCCATGCAAAATTTTGGAAAATGAGCTTGGATTCTTTAAACTAGATGTCTACCCTCAAATTTAGAACTTCATCATTTAAGTTAAACACTTAGACTTCTTACAAAAACTAATGAAACAAAGTCTAATAAAAAATGATTATGAGTGTTTTGCCAAAACTAGGTCATCATTACTCAATGTTGTTTCACATTAGTGCACACAATAAGGTACTTTGGGTACTACTTATGTGGCACCAACATTTGATAAGTTTTGTGAGCAAATTTACCAAGAAAAGAAAAAAACTAATCTTTATTGGTGAGATTTTAGTTAGAGGAACTAAGCAATAGACATTAGTAGTCAATGATTCTAATGAAACACCACAATCTATTAATGGAAAATGCAAGGGCCATGTTGAACAAAAATGTAAAGCAAAGCTTAAGCCTAAGAGAAATAAATTGGCTCCAAAAGACTCTTCCCTTTGTCAAGACAAAGGGAAAGGGAAACAAGTGAAAAAAATTAAGAAAGAAAGTTCTACTTAGTGTAAGAAAACAAACCATTAAAAACTTGACTGTTTCAAGAAGATAGCATACATGGAGATAGAGATAAAAAATGTTGCTTCCTCCTCTAAAGATAAGATCTATTCTTTCTTCTACAATAGTCAAATCACATGTATCCCAATGGATTAAGGATTCAAGAGCCTTCTATCACATGGTGCATGATGACTCACTATTTGATAACCTTGGCCAAAACTATAAAACTAAAAAAATTGTAGGTAACTCTAATCCTCTCAATGTTCAGGGAAAAGGTTGTATATTGAGATGAAGAATGATGTTTTCAATAAATTTCTCCATATTCTAGACTTTTTTGGAAATCTCCTATCCATTTATCATATCACACCATTAGGTGAAAGTAAAACCATTGAATTTACACCTACAAATGTTGTTATCTACAATATCAAACTATAAGTGTGGAATAAATAATGAGTAAAATAACTAACACTTCTTAATAAGACATTATATCAAGAGAATCAACAATAATTAATCTAATTAACACAAGAAAACTCTTGAAAGCATCATATTGTTCTCTATCTTCAAAGATTTATTAAGTCAGAGGGCTCTCAGATTTGGTAAGCATTGTGACTGTTAAAATGTCAATCTAGAGAATGAGATGCTGATAGATGCAATAATCTAATCCTATATGATGATATCTAAATGATAATGATGAAGTTGTGATCTAAATTGACATGAAACTTGATAAAAGGAAGCTACAGTAAACTATGATGCAACTAAATGAAAAGTCATGATATTGATTCTAAAATGCTATGATTGTTATTGCTAAATGATAATGCTATTGCTAAGATGTTTGATTGCTCAATTGGTATTCCTGCAGAGTAAGTTTGCACAAAGTTGGGATCCATTTCCTGTAGAAAAAGGTTGTATTTATAGATTCACGGCAGCACATTTGCAAAGGGGTAGCAAAGCAAAGGTCTGGATTTGATCTGGAGGATTGAATGGTGAGAGATGAAGAAGTCTAAGCTAATCATGGGGATTGTTCCTCCCCAACAAAACACTCAGCCAGAAGATAGGAAGAATCATTGGAAGAGGATGAAGAGGATTGCCTGCAAATTTGTCTCCAAATTTGCCCGTAAAGGTTGAGATGAATTAAATTAGACATATCATATCTAATTTGGTAGGTGAATATGATGAGTTGTAGAAATATGTGGATAAATTTGGATTTATTTCAATTTTAGGAAGAAATAACAATTATTAAAATAAACAATTTTTTTTGATATTGTTTATTTAATAAAAGAGGGATAATGATAATTAAATAAAAACTATTGAAGTTTTGATTATTTAATTAAGAGAGAATAATCAGAAAAATATAGTTGTGAACTATATAAATAAATATTTATATTTATTTAATACTAGTAGAAGAATTAAAGGTTAATTAATCAAATAAATCATATTTAATTAATTAGATTATCCAGACCATTTTTAGGTGTATACATTTTGCCCCTCTTTGAAGTGATGTGTTTACGCATTGCTTCAAAGAAATTTTTGCTGCTACTGCCAGTATTGATGAAAATTTTTCGATATGCCCCAAACGT
The DNA here is from genome assembly GCA_007258455.2 of Sequoia sempervirens. NCBI lineage: Eukaryota > Viridiplantae > Streptophyta > Pinopsida > Cupressales > Cupressaceae > Sequoia > Sequoia sempervirens. The sequence continues at coordinate 25,258 of VDFB02028317.1, forward strand.
TGATTTTGTTGTGATGATGAATATATGCCCCCTTGGGAGATAAATTGATGATTTTTGTTTTTTTTGGATTTTTTTTTCAAAATTTTCATAATTTTCTAATGATTTGATAAAGATTTGATGATGAAATAATTTATCTCTCGATAAACAATTTGAAAGATGTCTCTGTGATGAATTTTGAATAAACCTCTAGTAAATAAAATAAATTAATCCCACCAAAATTCCTTTAATTAACCTTTAAAAAGTTAAAAAGCGGTGAATTGGAATTCATTTGTGCATTTGGAGTTTAAAAATTTGGAGAGAGTGATTTGGTGCCATTTGGAGCAAAAGTGCCAATCCCCTACCACACTCATCCTTTCGAGCGCGTGCGTCGACAAAACCGTCTGACCACCTACGGACCTCCGATACGTACCCGTGAACCTCCTTATTTTTTGTTTTTTGCGTGTTTATTTCAATTTTAAACATTTTGAATTCTTTTAGCGCATCCGTAGGCCGCAGTAGCACATCAAATTGTTGTTTTAGCGCATAGACTAGAATAGTGCATAGATTAGCTATTTTAGCGCATACATAGGATGAATTAGCGCATATGAGTTTTTAGCGCATAAGTCAAAAATTTTAGCATATACGTAGAGTAAAGTAGCGCATCAGATGATATGGCGCATTGACCGTCTGTTTTAGCGCATTTGCCTCCTAAAATGGTGCATTTGATGAAATAGTGCTTTTACCGCCTGTTTTAATGCATTGAGGTGTTTTAATGGCGCATTGAATATTGTGGCGCATAAAAACACTGTTTTAGAACATTGAAATCAGAATGATGTAATTTTCCAACTTTGTCCTTGATTATGTTTATTTTTTATTGTGTCAGCCGTTGATTTGATATGATTGATGATCTTGATAGAGTAGATGATATTCAACCTCATGATAGGCAAGGTCTGATGATTGATTGACGATAATTATCCTCATGATAGGCGAGAAATAATTACAGTTTGATTTGATAAACCTCCTGATAGGTGAGGTTGATTATTGACCTCATGATAGGCGAGGCACAAGTTAAGATTAATGATTAACCTCATGATAAGCGAGGTTGATTGATAGATTTGATGATTGACCTCATGATTGGTGAGGTTGATTTGATAGTTTCTCACGAGATTTTAGCGAAGTCTCAATAGAGTTGATTAGATTTGATAGGTTGATAGACGTTTGATGAATTGAAAAAAATTACCGACTTTCAATATTTCATGATGATAGGAGTCATTTGCGAACCTACAGATTCGAGAGCGGTTTCCTAAGACCTTTGATTTGATACCGCAACTAGTGCAGCCTAAGACAACAGTCATCTCACGTTGTGGTTTGTTGTCTCTTCTAGACATGCCCTAGATTAGGATTAATCAGGGTCTCCTGACAGCTTTAGCAGAGAGGTGGCATAGCGAGCATAATACCTTCCACCTTCCTACCGGCGAGATGACCGTCATTCTTGAGGATGAATGGAAAATTTTGAGGATACCAGTTGTTGGGGAGGTTTTAGTTTATGATTCTTCAGAGCAAGGCAAGGACCGAGGTGATGATATGATTTGTGGATATGAGATTCCATGGCGTGAGATAGTGGATGCCTATGCCACCTTGCCTTCAGTGCTTGTTGGTTTTATTGGAGGGTTCCTTTGTCCTGATCGTAGGTCAAAGGGACTTTCTGTTGGTTGGGGTCGTGTGTTGGAGAGTATGATTGTACACGGTACCAGATATGCATGGGGCATGTGTATTCTTGCTCATCTTTATCATGATTTGCATTCAGTTGTCTACCTTTGAGGTCGCAGTTTGTCTTTAGGGGTTACATTGCTTCAGGTGTGGGCGTGGGAGCATATAGTTGTTACGCGTCTAGTGACAGTAGTTAGATAGAGACCGGCTATGAGGCCATATGTTCACAGATATACAAGTCATCTTACTCAACCCAGACTGGGTAAGTTAGAGCATTGGAGGAGAGTTTTGGATGATTTGGAGGTCGTTACATGGCGGCCCTATTTGGATTGTGATCACTGGGATGAGGATGATACAGAGATGGGATACCTCTGTCAGTCTATGTTCTTGATTGGTAGGACTCGTTTTGCGATTGAGATATTTTTGCTTAGGAGGGTGCTTAGACAGTATGGCATTGTACAGGGCATGCCCTAGGGCGTTGCACATTATGCCCAGCGTCAGATAGATTCTACTGAGTGGGGACCCATCCTATCATATGATACTATTGAACATCAGGAGTACCTAAACCTACAACCTTCAGATTGGGATATTGGTCTTGACATTATCAAGCCTCTGATTACTGCAGATTATGTAGAGTATCTTGCTTTACATCCATTTCCACGTATATTTGTTCCTGATGAGCCTGTGCCACTACCCGAGGAGGAGGAGGTTGCAGTTGTACATGGTCATCGATGGAGGAGAGAGGAGGGTGTGGAGGAGGAGCAGGGTGTGGAGGTGGAGGAGGATGTGGGGGAGGAGGAGGATGTGGGGAGCGGTGATGAGGATGATAGTAGTGATGATGAGGATGTATACAAAGGTGGTGGAGACGGGGGTGGAGATGATGGAGGAGATGGTGGTGGAGGAGGTGGAGGACCAGGTGGAGCCAGTGGGTCAGGTGGAGCTAGTGGATCAGTTTCAATTTTGGATGTCAGAGAGATCATGGTGCCTTGTAAGAGGTGATCACTAGTAGCCCCTGCAGAGCAACGTGTTCAGATTGGGATACCCTCTCAGCATCAACAAACCCAGATTGCAAGTTTACAGGTGTAGGTACAAACTTTACAAGGTTACCTGGTTCAAGCTTGTGGTTTACTATTGCAGACACAGACGCAGGCCTAGTCTCATGCACATGCTCTCTCTCAAGTACATGCACAGTTAGCAGTGGCCCAAGCACATATTACACTTTGACATGAGAGACATGCAACTAGACACAAAGTTTGACAGTCGAGAGATTGCAGAGACTAGCTGATGGTACCTCTGTAGCTAATTACATGAGAGAGGTTCTCCATGTAGGTAGAGAGGTAGAGTATTATAGGGGCCGTTACCATGATGTTGTTTCGTCTGAGCAGAGATTTAGTTATGCCCAGTCTCGATCAGGCATGACTCATTCCAGGACTGTTAGCACAGGTGTGACACAAACTCTATGGAGATATTTGAGAGATCCTGGTACGTCTGGTGGTGGAGGGACTAGTCCTGAGATGCCTGCACTGTCTGGAGCTAGCACCACCTAGTTCTATGAGTTGTTTCCATGATACTTTTGAGACATGATGTATACTCTGGGTGTTTTGATTCACAACCATTTTGATGTTGTATCTCTTTATATTTCAGACATCATTGTATACTTGACATTTATGATTTTTGAGCTTTATGATATGCAACGTATTTTTATCAATTTATATGTGCTTATATGGTTTTATGATGGATGCATTTAATTATCTATTTCTATATGCCATGTGATGATTTATTTTATGATGTTATGGATGAAATTTATGATCCTGATGACACGTTATGATTTACAGATGATATACGTGATAATGTCTATAATGATGATTTATGGATGCATGATGTATGTTGTTATTTACATGGATATATGTAAATGATATAAAAATTTATCTATATGTATGATTTTGGATGTGTTGTTTTAAATGATAAATGATGAAGATGAATATGTTGTACTCTATTTTTGATTTTTTCAACTGCAAATATATGATGCAATGAATGGATGAATGAATGATCAATATGAAGGTACTTTTTAATGTATGTTTTATGATATGATGAATGGATGAATGATAATGCAACTACATAGAGATTTGTTTTTGATAGTTTTTCTCATGCAATTTTATGATGTGATGCACAAATGAAGAAATGACATGATTAATGCAAATTATATGATTAAATGTTTGAATGATGAAATGATATAATAATATTTCTAATGTATGCAATGGAAATGATTATGCAACTACATGATAATGATGATTTTTTGTTAATGTCAAGTATACTCAATCCATTTATGAGAAAAGATAACATCATTTTGAATCCTTTACCAAATTTGTAACAAATACTCTGCAGATGTAAGAATAACATGAATGCAATATAATTTTATCATGCAAATCTATATGCAAACACTGGCATCTTAACAGTCCATTAATTTTGCTTGTTATCATCATGGAGCTTTTAAAATGTTGAAAGTGAGTACAAGCATCGATGGTATAATTTAGACCATGATGACCTGAGTACTAGTTTCATAATTTTTGATATTGCAAGTGAACACAAGCATCTAGGTATAATTAAACTGAGATGACCTAAGCATTTTTTGCGTAAACAAACAAGAATCAATCATTTTATTATGTGAATTGGAATTTCATCAGTGATACTTTGTAGAGCACGTCTCGCGATAATTCACACAATAATTAATTAATTCACAAACAACAGGCAAAGAAAAATATCATTCTTCTTCTTAGCTTCTCTAGTTCAATACATCATCGAGTTGCTCTAAAGAAATTATAACAAAGATCAACGTGCAACAATTCAACCTCTTCCTAAAGTATTTCAATCATTATTCAGATTAGATCATCCATTTTGAGTTGTTATGATTGGTTGGATTTCAATTGTTTTGATGTGGATGGTTGATTTTCTGAAGTGATTTGATGTTTGATGTATGTTCCATGTTGAGTTTTCCAATGATCATTGTGTTTGTTGCGTTGTCATACTATTTTTTGTCTATTTGTTTAAGCTCAAGTTTATTGCCCCCAGTGAGTTCAGGATTTTTCCCCCAAGCTAGGGTGTGACACGATCACTTTGCCCAAATATGTACATGATGCTTGTTTTCAAATGATAGGTGAAAAAATGATGATGAAAGTGAACGAACAAGTCATGCATCTAATAGATGGAAAAGCTGGTTTAATTCATATGTAGCACTTGTTTCCAGGTTTTCACTACTTGTTTTTATTGCAATTTTTCAGACTTTATGATTTTTTTTGTCTTTTTTCCTTTTTCTATTTTTTTCTATTTTCTCTTTTTCTATTTTTTTTGTATTTTCTATCACCAAGACGCTTGTTTGCCAGGTTTTCATCAAGGTGACAATTTCAATCGTATGCTAGATGATTTCAGGTATAGAATTTCCTGAGATGGATATTGTTGATAGGTTCATCGAACAGATCCCCTTCAGGTGTAGACAGTCGATAGGCTCTAGATCCATAGAATGATATGATTACAAAGGGACCTAGCCAATTAGGTTCAAACTTCCCTTTCTTGTTGATTTCTAGGGTTTTCCTTTAGGACCAAGTCACCAACCTGAAAGATTCTAGGTTTTACCATGTGATGTAGCTTTTGGACATCCTCTATTGATATGCCTTCAAATGGTTCATAGCTTGTTGACGATGTTCATCTAGAAATTCTAGCTCTTGAAGTCTAGACACTTTATAATCCTCATCTAGAACAATTCCTTTCAGTGACACACAGAGTGATGGAATCTCAACCTTAATGGGTAATATGGCCTATGATCCATATACCAAGGCATATGGTGTAGCTCCTATAGGTGTTTTGATACTGGTTTTGTATGCCCAGAGAGCAGGATTTAATTGAACGTGCCAATCACGTCCAACATCATTGACAGTTTTCTTTAGGATTTTCAAAATTGTTTTGTTTGAGGCCTCTGCCTGGCCATTTCCTTGAGGATAGTATGGTATCGAAAAACAATGTTGGATATGAAACTTCTCACACAGTTCCTACACATCTTGATTCTTAAATGGTCTACCATTGTCTGTTACAATGGACTGAGGAATTCCATACCTTCAGATGAGGTAATTTAGTAAGAAGGAAAAGATCTGTTTTCCAGTGATTGTTGTTAAGGGAACCGCTTCTATCCACTTTGTAAAGTATTATGTTGCTGTGATTATAAATTTGTGTCCATTGGATGAAGACGGATTAATTTTTCCTACCAGGTCTAGTCCCCACAGAAAAAAGGGCCATGTTGAAGTAAATGGTTACAATTCTTGTGCTGGCGCATGGATTAAGTTACCATGGATTTGACATTTCTGGCATTTCTTAACAAACCGATAAGACTCCTCCATATTTGGCCAGTAATACCTCAAATGGAGGAGTTTCTTCGCTAGGGTTAGTCTACTTGAATGAGTTCCACAAATACCTTCATGAACCTCATGTAAAGTTGTCTCAGACTTGTTATGTTCTAGACACCAAAGAAAAGTACCATCTAGACCTCGATGGTAAAGTATGTCAGCAATTAAGGTATGTCGTGTGGATTGGTGAATGAAATTGTGTTTTTGGTTTCTGGAAAGATTAGGAGGAAGGATATTGTCTTTTAGGTAAGCGTGAGTATTTCCATAAATGGAGGATTCAATGTCAACTAATTGGCATATGGTTTAAAAATTTGGATTATCATAAGCAGGGTTAGACACTTGTTCCACCATAAACTCATAACGACCTCATTTTTTTGGAAACTACAAGAGAGAAGCAATTGTCACCATAGCATCTGCAGCTTTGTTCTCTGCCCTTGGAATCTGTTCAAATGTGATATCCACAAAGTACTTTTTGAGATCATCTATCATTTTCTTATACGACATCAACTTCTCATCTTTTGTCTAATATTCATCATTTACCTGATAGATGACTAGTTGTGAATCTCCATATACTTGTAGTTTTGTGATCTTCCATTCAATTGCCACTTTGATTCCAATAATTAATGCCTCATACTTAGCTACATTATTTGTACATGGAAAAATGAGTCAATAGGACCTTGGGATGGTATGTCCTTGAGGTGTGACAAACAAAATTCCTGCACCAGACCCACATTGTGTGTATGACCCATCAAAATAAAGCCTCCATTGTTGTGTTGTCACAGTAAGAATGTCTGCATCAAGAAACTCAATGTTCATTGGACTGTCATCGGATAATGGAGCTTCAGCTAGTTGATTGGAAATCACTTGACCTTTGATGGCTCTCCTATCCACATAATAAATATCAAATTCACTCAAGATCATGACCCACTTGGCTAGTCTCACTGTTAGAGCAGTGTTGCTGAGTAAGTACTTTAATGAATCATTTTTTTCTATGAGTTTAACCGTGTGGGTCAACATGTAATGCCGCAACTGTTGGGTAGCAAATACCACCACCAAACAAGCTTTCTCGATGAAGGTGTAATTTATTTCATAACCATTCAGAGTCCTGTTGATATAATAAATAGCTTGTTCCAATGGTCTCTCTTCTATAGGTCTAATAAAGCTCCTAAAGAAATGTTTGTTGTTGCAATGTGTAGTAAAAATGGTCTCTCTTCTATAGGTGGCATTAATATGGGAGGTGACATCAGATATTGCTTTATTTGATTGAAATTTTTTTCACATCCTTCATCCCATTTGAAAGAGACATTCTTATGTAGCAAATGATTGAAGGGATGACTTTTATCTGCTAATTGAGAGATAAACCTCCTGATTGATTGTAGCCTGCCTTGTAGAGATCTTAGTTGACTGATATTCTTTGGTGGCGGCATTTCCATTATTTCCTTGACCTTAGCAGGATCCACTTCGATACCCTTTTCTGACACTATGTATCCTAGGAGTTTTGTCGATGTAACCCCAAACACACATTTCTTAGGATTTAATCTAACATTGAACTTCTCTAGCCTTGTAAATATTTTTCCCAGAATCTCCATATTTCCTTCTCTGCTATATGATTTTTCCAATATATCATCCACGTAATCTTCCATAAAAGTATGCATCATGCCATGGAAAATAGTGGTCATTGCCTGCTGATATGTTGCACCTGCATTTTTCAACCCAAAGGGCATGACATTCCAACATAATGTTCCCCATGGAAATGTGAATGTTGTCTTTTCCTGATCTTCAGGTGCTATCTTGATTTGGTTATACCCTGAGAAGCCATCCATTAGTGACAACATGACATGTCCTGCTGTTAAGTCCACAATAATGTCAATGTTTGGTAAAGGAAAATCATCCTTTAGACATGCCTTATTTAGATCTTTGAAATCTGTGCATATTCTGATACTATTATCTGGCTTAGATACAAGTACAATATTAGAAATCCACTCATCATAATTGATAGACCTGATGAATCCCGCATCTAACAAATTTTTCAGCTTAGCTTTTACCATCAAGGTGATATGTGAATGTATTTTCCTTAGTTTTTGTTTCACAGGTTTTATCCCAGATGGTAGAGATAAATGATGCATTAGAAGATCTTGGTCCAAGCCTAGCATATTAGAGTATGACCAAGAAAATTTAATGCTTCTATCCTCAAAGAACTTGACAAATTCTGGCTTTTCTTGTTTAGTCATTGATGTCACTAGATGTAGAGTTTTTTCCTTTTCTGTTGTGCCAATATTAATAGACTATGTGGGCTCCACCAACACTGATGATCTTTCATGATAATGTTCTGGAAGGGTGTCAAATCTCCCATCCTTTGGTGCCTCAGAGAGGTTTTCACTGGATCGGATGCGTTCTTTATTTTTACTTTTTCAAGATCTAATGCTGCCATTGAATGGTTTCCACCATTAGATCCATTATTCTTGTTTTCAATTTTGCAACTGGAAGATTTGACACCCTCATGTCTCAAAGAGTCGTTATGATATTAATGATTAGAACCCGTGTCAGGTTCATCACAACAAAGGAAATTTACGATAGCATCATCATTCACAAAGATAGGAATATTGATAGGTTCAGTTGGTTCCCAGTCAATAAGTTCAGGATGCATTAATGGTAAAAAGTCATTAGATTGGTTAAGGTCAATGGTAGTAAAGGTTCTAATATAAATGTTGTCAAAATTTTTGGTGGTAATGTCAAGGTCTATGATATTACTATCCTCCAAGTCATCTATCTCACTCGATATTTATCCATCCTCACTTGAGTCATCAAGATTTTGTGATTCAAATACAAGAGGTCTAGTCCCCGAGCTTTGTCCCTCCTCATGTGTGGGTGCATACCTTTTGATGACATCAATTTGTATGTCCTTGCATGATGTCTCTGATAAAGAATCCCACTCATACTCATTAGAATCTGTCTCAGAACTATCTCGCATTTGAAGGATTCTTTCAACAACTCTACGAGTGCTTTCTTCTTTTGTTTCCCCTATATAATCCAATCCTATTTTGTCTTTTGGCTGAAGTGTGAGAGGTTGGATGGGTTCTACAATGCCTTCTTTTCTTTTTCCAATAGGTCCTTGTCCTTCATACCCCATTTTCTCTAATATTGTTTTTCCCTTTCCATATTGATCTATCTTTATGCTAATGTTTGTTGATGTAGATGCTTCCTCATCTTTGTAGAGCCAATTGAGAATGGCCTTATCTTCATATTCTTCTTCTAGAGTACCTGCCCTTACAAATCTATCGTCTAGAACTGTGGTAGGTGTTGATGATTTTTGTGTTGATGATGATGGTTACCCATATGATCTCGGAGATGGCAACAATTATGAAAAACATAAAGATTGCTCAATGGAATACTCTCCCATGCCTTTGTCTTTTAACTGGATCTTGTCTTTGAATTTCCCTAATAGAGAATCCAATTGAGCTTCATTGTTTGATGGAGTGGAATCAGGAACACTTGTTTCTTTTGATTGGTCCTTTTTCTCAACCCATTTAGATACAATATTTAATTTCCTTTCACCGTTGGATGAACTAGAAGTTTTGCTTCCCTATTATGGGGCACCAAAGTGTCTTGAGTTGTTTTAAGCATGTTACAAGTTTGAGGAGTATTGCAATCAGCTAAAATAGTGACTTCTTGTCCATTGACCAAAAACTTTAAACACTGATGATAAGTTGAAGGTACTACTTGCATTTCATGAATCTAGGGACGTCCCAAGAGTATGTTATAAGTGAGCTCTTTGTCTAATACTTGGAAAACAATATTCTTCACAATTGGTCCCACTTGAATAAGAAATACAATCAACCCCTTGGAGGATCTCTCTTCTTCATCATAGGATTTTATTGTGATCTTCCTTCTGGCATCAATAACATTATCAGAATAACCTAGTGCACGGATCAATTTTAAAGTGCAAATGTTTAAACCAACTCCCCCATCTATTAAGACACGTTTTACTCAGTGTTTGTGGATTAAGACTTCAATATGAAGAGTGGCATTGTGAGGATGAGTAAGTGACACATCATCTTGTTCTTAAAATGATAGACAGTGAGGCATGGTTAAGTGTCCCACCATAGCCTGGAATTGAAAAACATCCAAATTATTGGGTACTATTGTGGCCACAAGAGCTTGTTCTAAAACCTCCTTATGAGATGGTGAGATTTTAAGGAGTTCCAAAATTGATATTTGTGCCGATATTTTCTGCAGTTGATCGACGATGTTGTATTGATTTGAAGGGGTAGCAATGGTTTTAGATGAAACACCTTTCAATATTACCTTGGATTGCCCCCTTATTGTCACACTGACCGGTTGATAATCTTGATTTTCCCTTATTTTTATGACATTGATCTAATTGTCGGATGCATCTATGTTTGGGATCAGATCTATGGGAATGATGCCATTAGTTTCCACATTATTAGTTTGATTATTAGCAACATCATTATTCTCAACTGTAGAGATACAATGAATAGTGTTTTCATAAATGTAGTTCACATTTTTACCTTTACCGTTTGTAGAAGAAGATTCTCCCTTTTCATAATTGGGTAAATGATTTTTAAATGCACCAAGATCATTGTTTTTTTGAGGTCCTTCTACGAATAGTTTCTTGTTGTCAATAAAATCTTGTACTAGATGTTTCAACTGCATACAATCATTTGTTTTATGTCCTTTATTTTTATGAAAGTTACAATATTCAACATCATTCCACCAAGATGGTTTTACTTTTGGTTCCCAAATTCTTGCTTCAAGTAAGGTGATAAGTTCATTTGCAATAATTTATCTGATTGTTGATTCTAGTGTTTGTCCCAATGGTGTGAATCTTCTTCGATTTGATGGTCTTTGATATGGTTGTGGCTTAGATTCTCCATTGTTTGGATTGTTGTTTTGACTGATATTCTGATTGATGTTTTGGTCATTATGTTGATTGGTATTTGCAGTAGTTTTTGTCAAATTAAATACTAGTTTCACATTTTGTGTGTCATTTGTAGCATCATTGTTTCCAATATTTCTATTCTTTTTCCAAAACTTAGGTTTATCATTGCTGCCATAGTGATTTGAGGAATTTGTACTGTTTGATCCTTCATTGTTGTTACCCACTTTTACTTACAGCTCAGGTCAAGTCAGATTTATTGGTTTTAATTGCTAAAAAGCCTTTCGTTACCTATTAATTTTTTCACTCCGAGTTAAAACAAGTAAAACTGGATGAAGTTCATCGTTTTAAGGTACAAAAATTTTCATGTTTTGCTGATTGAATGTTCAGTAATCATCATTGAGACCATTTTGCATGTGAATCATAGTTTATTGTGCAAACGTCTGAAACAGAAAATTGAAAAGATTTGCATAATAATGCTTTTATTCATTCTGTAAAAATGCTGAATTCCACACAAGCCGTGGAAGTAACTTTTCTGATTCTTACGATCAAAGGAAGAATGCATAAATAAACTGTATGCTATACAACTGAAAATAACGGAAACATAGGGTAGGAGGTGATTCGTCATTGCCTGGAATGACGAATCGTTGACAGTTGAAGACATCAGCTCTAGCTCCAATTTCAGTTGTAGCTTCCGTTCCAGCTCCAAAAGCGTCTGCAAGGAATATGAAAGAGGACGTTAGAGTTAATCTCTAAGCAATAACGGATCAATCCTATCATACATCTACGCTACCAACAGAAATATAACATGCAGTCGATCAAGCATCCATCAGATAACTGCAAAAAATCAGAAAAAGAAAGAATGTAATTCAATGGAAGCTTTCAACTTCTTTTATTTTGCTGACATGTTTGTTTCAGTGTGCAGGAACAGGTTCATCATGATCATTTATCAGATATGTGGAGTAAAACGGGCTCCCACAAGGGTAGAGCTCGACATATCAGGTAAATACCTCTCATTCACATCATACATGACAGTCATTGATATCAACTAGAGTCTTAAATAAGAAGCTGTCATAAAAGCAACTCATAGCAGCAATGTTCAATTCATATGTTTAAGCCAAGTTTTGAACAATTTCATAACAATGACACTGCCCCATCAGATAAAAATCACATTGACTGAGTATTCAAGCACAAGACAGATTTTGCAACAATTCATTTTTCTACGAATTCTTCAACAGTAAGCAGCAAATCTGTTTTAAATCAGCATTTAAGAGTCATGGGAGATACAGATATGCGTTATCTTTCATCAAGCAGGCATACAATGTTACAAGTTTCTTTTGTCAAAGACAGAGTGATAGCATGACATTGATCTCAAGTTCTGAATGTATGCATATTCATGAAAGTGACCAAGTGCACATAATATATTTATGTTTTCATTGCTAAATGATTCAATTTTAAATCCATCAGCACAGGAAATCAAACAAAAAGAGCTACAGCAGTGAGAATTAAAGAGAACATGAAGGACATTTAGTACAAAAGGCAAGATAACGAATTTTCACTTCTTTGCAGGAAAAGGAAAATATACTTCTGTTTTATATTTTCATCAAATTCAAAGTTTTCATCTTGAAACTTCAGATCTCTAAGCCAATAAATATAGAAAATGCAGCCTATACAGTGAGAAAGATTAAGAACAAACTGGAGTGTTTTTCTTCAAGTCTAGATAAAAGATTGCTTTTAAAACAGAAATCAGATTTCTAAACAACACTTTGCTATAAAACAGAAAATGCAGCCCATGGAATTTAGATACAGTGAGAAGATTAACACCAAAATGGAAAGTTCTTTTTAAAATCTGAGAAAAGCTTGTGCTTTAAAACAGAAATCTCAATGAGATTAAAAAATGCCCAGCTTCAGTTTTAAAAGAAGACGTGGCTGTAATACACAACAAATCAAAGATTTTTATCTATTATGAGTTCAAATGCTACGTTTTTTGCAAAAAATCAAAAGAAAAGAACAACATAATGTGGCTGTATTTTTAGAAAATTAAAGTATTTTATCTATTATGTGTTCCAAATGAAACGTTTTTGCAGAAAATGCTCATGGCGCGGCTTAAAGAGTGAAGGTTTTGCAGATTCAAATGGGCAAACACCAGATTCGAAGTTTGTAAACAAAGTTTGTTCTCTGTTTAAAGAAAATACTTCAAAAGATCATCATGGCAGCTTGCAAAAATAAAGTTTTTGCAGATTCAAAGGAAGAAAAATGCCCAGCTTCAGATTTAAAGCAAAAAACGTGACTGTTTTTCACAGAAAATCAAAATTCAAATGGACAAAGACCAGATTCGAGTTTTTTAAAGCAAGTTTGTTCTTTGTTTTAAAAAATCACTTCAAGAACTTCAAGTTCGCAGCCTACAGAGAGAAATATTGCAGATTCAAAAACCAGAAGGCAGATTCGAGTCTATAGCAAGTTTATTCTTTATTTTTAAAGAAAATAACTTCCAGATGTTCATGGCAGCTTTAGGAAATACAAAAGACTTTCAAAAATGCACAGAAGATATCAAAATCAGATTTATATTCAAAATACCTGTTAAATCTTCATGATTTTTGAATTTGAAGAGCTCTACATCAAGTTCGTGGCTTTTAGATGCTAATGGCGGCCAGGAAAATACAGATTCGTGCTCCAGTTACCAGCAAAGTCTCAGAAAAATAAAAGAACATCATTCAAAATTGAAAATCGCGCCCAAAAAATGCCTCTACGTTTTTTTAAAACATCATATGCTGTTACAGTTCGCCCAAAAGACCAGATTCGAGTTCCAGCAATGGAGAAAATACACAGAAAAGATCAAATTCGTGGCTAGGGTTTGAGGAGTGGCGGCGCCCAGCAAAGGAGAAGCAAACAAATAAAATGCAAATGAATGCCTTTGTCTTCTTTTAGGGTTCGAACCCTAAGTGTTCGCCCTCATTTTCCTTTTCCTCTTAGCTTTATTCCTTCAAGTCAATAAGCTAAGGTTTTTTTTAAATTTAAATGAATGCTTAGGAAATCTTTTAATTTTACATTTAAAAAATCAAAATGTAAGATCTTTATTAAAATTGATTGACAAATGATTTTATTTAAAAAATGCAAAGTTAGTGCTTGGAGACTTATTTTAATTTTTTGCATTTTAAAAGCAAATGTAAATCTTTATTAAAATGATTTGTTAATCATTTTTAATAAATGATATTTAAATGCAGAATTAAAATTTTGATCTTGCTAGGTGGTATTCCAACTTGCAGTTTTTTTTTTTAATTGTAAACTTTATTTTTTAAAGTGATCAATTATAAATCACTTCTGAAAAATAAATGTTATTAATGCAAGTTGAAGATATTTGAGATATGACAAGAGGAGCCTTTAAGTGGAGCATTAAATCTTGGAGATATGACAGTCTGTTTATGCCAAGTGGAGGTTTTGGGTTGCTGGATTCAGGGGAGGAGTTTTTGACTGATGTGACACCTTTTTTGGAGACTTTTGATTCCTATTTATGAGGATTTTTGTTCCTATCCGGGTCTGGGAGACTTTTTCCTATTTTGGGTAAGTTGTTGGAAAGTTTGAGATCCTTCTTTTAGGGCATTTTTACCAAATCCGACCCCTTATCCAATGTGGGGCCCTTTTTCTAGGGTTAGGGTGAAGAGATTGAGCTTATTTATTCTCTTCCTCTTTTCCTTTTTTTTGTATGCAAAAATTCTGGAGTGGAAGAGACTTTGTACTTTCTGGAGGACATGGTGCTATTTTGTTCCAAGCTTTGTATCAAACTTTGGAGTATGTATTTTCAGAGCCTTTGAGGGCCTTTATACAACATTTTGGATCTATTTCTGGTGTCATATTTGTATGCAGATTGGTGATTGATCTTTCTTTTCTGTGTTTCTTATCTGAAACCTTTTAAGTTTGTCTCATTTTGGCATCTTTGTGACTAGGAATTCTCTTCACAGGTTAAGGGTTGTATCAATTTTTAGATATATTTACTGTGATTAACATCCTTTAAATATCATTTTGATTTCAGATCTTCCTTTGAAATATTTATGTGTTGAGGGTTTTACCAGTTATTGTATCATCTTATAAATGGCTGTGGGTTCATTCTATGCTAAGGAAAGTGATTTTGGTGTATCACCCATTAATTAGTTTCAGTCTTCAAGTTCCTTTTATCTCTTTTCTCCCCTTTTCCTCTAAAGTTTTTAGGTTTGAAGAGAAAAAAATAGATTTTTATTCAACAAGAACCGGCCTAGAATCCGGAGGTCTCATTTTCAGTATTGCATATCCCACAAGTAGAATTTGAGTCCCATGTTATGCCAAATTGCTGAGCTTGAAAATATCAGTAGGGTGCAAATTTGGTGCATAACAATTGTAATGTTTTATCACTCCTCTTTTGACTAAGGCTTCTTCAATCTTGAGCCCATTTTCAATGACTTTCTCAAATGTTGGTGGACATTGTAGTTCAATCCTATAGCTCATGTCATCAGTTAAGTTGTCAATGAATAGTTCCATCTTTTCTTCTTCTGGTATAGAACGAGCATATCTAGCGAACAACCTTCGCCATTGTTGTACAAATGAGAGGAATGTTTCACCTTTCTTTTGTTTCATGTTGTAAAGGTCTTTTATTGTTACCTCATGTTGAATATTAAAGGAAAATTGTGAGATAAACTTGTTGACTAGTTCTTCAAAAGTTTGAATTCTTGGTTGTAGTTTAGAAAACCATTCCATGCATTGACCTCCTAAACTCCTTGGAAATAACCTCATTAGATAAGTGTCTTCTTGTGCAAATTATAAACTCATGGTTCTAAATTCCCTCACATGATCAATTGGATCTGTTTTACTGTTATACTTGTCATATTTTGGGAATTCTCAATGTCTAGGAAATGGTATCATGTCCACACTTGGATCAAAAGGATAAGGATAAATGTCCTGTAATGAGTGCCTTTTTGAGGTTCCTTTTTGCATATCCTGAAGTTGTTGTTGCAAGTTTTTCATTTGATGTGTTAGTGCCACCACTTGATCTGTGTTTTGTGGTTCAATTCAGTTCTCACAAGTGCTTCTTTTAATTGATTGATATCAAAATATTTCTGAAGTTTTGCACCTAGTTCAACTAGCATCAAAAGGTATTTTTCCATATCTTGTTCTAATATTTTTTCCATAAATTTATGGAAATTGGGATCTTGTTGTGTTATTTGGATGTCCTCTTGGGTTGTTTCATTTGTATCATTTTGGTGAAATCTGTGAAAGGGATTTTCTTTTGCCATTGTGTTTGGTGTTTCAATCTCTTTTTCCCTAAGTTTTTGTCTTTGTAACCTTGTAAAAATTGGCATACAAGTGTTTGTTATTCTCACTAAACTTTGATCTTTTTTGTTTGGATGAGTGTCAATGGATATTAACAAAGTCAAATAGAATGATAGATTCTATTGATGAGACTAAGTTTAAAAATATGATTATTGCACGTTTTGTTTTGTGATTGTAGGATGATAAAATCTTGATAATGAAACTTAACGTAATAACCAAGATTTGTGTTTGATAATTTAGACACTTTAAAGTTGCAAGATCTAGGTTTAACTTGAAAGAGTTTTACTTGTAAGATTTTATTTGTTTCAAGTTTAAGACACTGTTTGGACCATGAAAATGTTTTTGTTCTAATAAAAAAAACCTAAGTTTCTGATGTCAACAGTCTGACAGGGGTTTCAAATAGCTATATTTTTCTTGTTTTGTGGATGCGCTAAACCAAATGATGTACGCGCTAAAAGATATGGTGAATGCACTGTCAGACAGGGTATATGCACTAAAATAGACTGTGGTTGCACCAAGATATTGGTAATTTCTGACACTGGTAAATTTTGGTGATAGACTGTAGATGTGTTGTAAGATAAGTCAAATGCACTGAAACAGTGGTTGTATGCACTAATTGGACAGTAGATGCGCTAAAATACTGTGTATGTGCTAAAACAAACCATGTATGCACTATTCTGGGATTGTTCACAGTGTTGTCTAGTTTTTCTCAGTAAAAGGATTGATTTCTAGGTGTAATTTTTTGAATCATGGATATTTTGACAGGGTATCTTTGCTGGTAAATTTCTGATTTTGATGATCTAAAAGCCTAATTTTTCCAATTTTTTCTCTATTGTAACAATTGATTTGGGTTGTTGGAATATTGTATTGATGGTTGTGGGATGAAAGAATGATGAATGGGTTTACTATGATTATGTTTTTGTGAAAGAGCTCTTCGTTGGAAATAAGCTTGTGAATATAAAGGCTCTAAAGAAAAATCATCAGTATGTCCTCTAGCAAAGTCATGATATCTATGGATGAAAGTTTGATGTTCAATTAATATTTTCTTACTTTGATATAAGAAGCTTCTCCTTTCCAAAAGTTTTTTGTAGCTAAGTTGCTTCTTTGGTTTCTTGATTCTTTTGGTAAGGGATTTCTTGACAAATGTTGTTGATTTCCAATCCCTTAACATAAATTTCACAGGTTGGTTTGTCAAACTTTTTGTGTTTTTTTGGATGAGCTTATCTAAATTAATGATTTGAAAACACATCAAGAAATTGTAAAACAGTTGTTTTTAAGTCCTAGAATCTAAACAATAAGTGTATGTTCAAGAATCAAACATGATCCTTCTTGATTTCCATTGGTATTTGACAAAGAATACACTTGAAGAAGACTCACTCTAAAGGTCAAAAGTTCATCCTAATACTCAACAACCCACATCTTAAAATTGTGTTGACTCACATAGTCGTGTCACCCTCTAGAGGGCGCACGTGTTTTTGTCTTTTCCAGGCATGTACTCAAAGTTAGATTTCTCAATCCCTTGAGCAAACAATCCTTGGCAATTATATGGTGAGTGTCTTGGGGGAATATTCTTCCCTCCCCTTGCACCGTGAGTATTATGATGTTCAGAAACTGACTTTAGTTGGATTCTACACAAAGGTTCGTAGATAGGGTATCCGTTTAGAGCGGCAAATGATAAACTCCCTCAGGAGACCTCCCAATCTTTAGAAGAAAGATTTTGGGAATGGTTATCTTGCACACTTCTGGTAAATGTGGGTTTCCCTAGATTCACTTTTATTTTATAGTGGGTTGGAAAACTTGGCTTTGGTTGTTCCCACTCAGGTCGTTCCCGTAGGGTGAGTACTTTTTCCCACTACAGAAGGCCTTCTAAAGGATTTAACAAAGCATAAAGTGCATGAAATTAAAAGATGAGTCTGGAATTTTGATCACCTAGTTAAGGGGAGAGCATAGGCCTATCACCGTACAATCACATCAGACAAATGTTTAGTTATTAAAGCCCAAACGACAATTTTCTATTCTACATGAAGATATTGCTTCACAAAAGATATGATGTTTATTTTAACCGAGATAGCAATGTATGATGACTACCCTAGGATTGGTGTATTTTAATCCAAATGACTACCCTAGGATTGGTTCATTTTAATCCAAAAAGAAACAATGAAACCACTAGCCATGATCACGTTGGATCTAGATAGAAAATTAGAAAAATTACAAATGCGCTAGAATAGAGGTCATATGTGCTGTAGAATTGATCAGATGCGCTACAAAATTTATCATATGCGCCACAAAATTGATTATATGCGCTACAATAGACTGGTGCTAGGAGTTCAGTCAAATGCGCTGGAGCAATCTTCAAATGTGTTGGCGTTTCTGGTGGATACGCTAGAACAGTTGTCAGATGCGCTAAAGTATCTGGTGGATGCACTGTAAAATCTCTCAATCACACTAAAAGAAACATGTCAGAAGCCTACACAGACACTTTTCAGAAGAAAAAAAATGTAAAATATGGAGTTAGAGGCCCCACAGTGGGTGTCAAAATGTAAGTGTGGAATAAGTAATGAGTAAAATAACTAAATACACTTCTTAATAAGACATTATATCAAGAGAATCAACAATAATTAATCTAATTAACACGAGAAAACTCTTGAAAGCATCATATTGTTCTCTATCTCCAAATATTTATTAAGTCACGGGTCTCTAAGATTTGGTAAGCAATGTGACTGTTAAAATGCCAATCTAGAGAATGAGATGCTACTAAATGCAATAATCTAATCCTATATGATGATATCTAAATGATAATGATGAATTTGTGATCTAAATTGACATGAAACTTGATAAAAGGAAGCTACAGTAAACTATGATGTAGCTAAATGAAAAGCCATGATATTGATTCTAAAATGCTATGATTGCTATTGCTAAGATGTTTGATTGCTCTATTGGTATTCCTGCAGAGTAAGTTTGCACAAAGATGGGATCCATTTCCTATAGAAAAAGATTGTATTTATAGATTCACGACAACACATTTGCAAAGGGGCAGCAAAGCAAAGGTCTGGATTTGATCTAGAGGATTGAATGGTGAGAGATGAAGAAGCCTGGGCTAATCATGGGGATTGTTCCTCCCCGGAAAAACACTTAGTCATAAGATAGGAAGAATCATTGGAAGAGGATGAAGAGGATTGCTTGCAAATTTATCTCCAAATTTTCCCATAAAGGTTGAGATGAATTAAATTAGACATATCACATCTAATTTGGTAGGTGAATATGATGAGTTGTAGAAATATGTGAATAAATTTGGATTTATTCGAATTTTAGGAAGAAATAACAATTATTAATGTTACCTAATTTTCACCTATGGGCTCAATCAGGAAGGATAAATTATGTTTCAGATGTTCTTGAAGGCCAAATGGGGTCATTTGCATCAAGGGTTAGATCATAGATCTGATGCTATTTCACAAGGAGGTCTATTGGAGAGCTTCACCTCACTCAGATTTGGCATAAAACTCATCAAAGAGGAAAATCGGCAAGACCCTCTTGTTGTCTTGCTGACTAGCAGTGCGTTCTGTTCATTAGGAATATACTAGTCGGCCAAACAGTTTAATCGCCATGGGTTGCTATACCTCTCACTGACTACTGCACATAAGGCTAGGCTCACCGAAAGTTTTTCCTTCGGCATAAGGTCCTGCCAACAGGGGTGGGGTCTCATCGAACAGAAAGGGTCCGAGCTCGCCAAGAGATAGAGGCTTCAGTGTGAGGTCTTCCTGACCAGCAAAAGTCATGCCGAAGTTGTTCACCAGGGCTGGCGTCGGGGAGAGGGGTTCACATTCGTTGAGAGGTCTTGGTGAAAAGAAGTGCCTTCACCAAGAAATGAAGACCTCGCTATGAGGTCCCGCCGACACATAGGTGTCTCACCGACGGAAGGCACAACAGTATAATGATAGGGGTTTAGCATGAGGTCTTCTCGACTTCCCAATGTCTCACCAAAAGAAATCTTTGAGCCCGGAGAGGTGGTTTGTGTTCGCCTGAGGTCTCACCGATGCGAAAGATCATGCCGACATAGATGACATCGCCATAACATCTGGCTGTCGGAGTGATGTCCTACCGATAGTAGGGTGGTCTCAGCGAAATGAAATGAGTTCGGAGGGAAGTCTCCCTGACCCGATGGTGTCTAGGCGACTAACAGAGGTCTCAGCGAAAGTTGTGTCGTCGCTATGATGTCTCCCCGACTTGTAAAAGTATCCCCGACAATGAGATGAGTTCGCCGAAGGATATTGCCTTCAACAAAAGGTCTTCTCGATAGCGATTGTCTCGGTGACCTTTGTGGATATCAGTATGACTTTTTTCCTTCGCCATGAGGTCTTGCTGACCTGATAATATCCCTGCGAAATGGAGATCTCGGCGAAAGGTTTCGCCGAGCAAGAAGGGGTCTTGCCAAAATGAAATGAGCTCAGAGAGAACGGAGGAGCTCGCCATGATGTCTCGCCGACTGGTGATACTCTCGCTGGCATGTTTTGTGTCTTCGGTGTAACATGAGGAGCTCGACATGATGTCCTGTCGACAAGTGAGGTCTCAGCAATGGAAAAGGATATCGGTATGACTAGTGGAACCCGCTATGACCTCTTGTCGATGAATGTTTGTCTTGCCGATAGTGTATATGATAGTGATAGGACTCTTGGCGCTCGCTATGACTCTTGCCGAATGCGGGTGTCTAGGCGATGAAATGTGCATATCGATATAACTCCTGCAGCTCGATATGAAGTCTTGCCGATAGTCCCAGGCTATGCCGACCGTCCTGTGAAGTATACTCGCATCGGGGAGACACGATTAGTGTCTCACTGACATGCGATGTTGTTTGAGGGACCCTTTGACCATCTGGAATATACAGGGCACGAGTTCGACCAATCAAATGGGAGCTAAGGATGCACCATGAGCTGTTTGACTTCCTGACTCCCCCCTGTGGATGAGATCGACAGAGCATAAGCAACGTGTATCTGCTATGAGAATAAAGCGATGAATCAGATTGATATCCAAAAGGTGTCATCGAGCAACAGAAAGGCGGAGACCACAGGGACATCTAGGATGTCAACTGGCAAGAGTTGATCGACACTTATGGTAACGCTCAAAAGCATTCAAAGCGGCTCTGAGGGAAGTTCGAGAGTGGACACGATGACCAGAAGTTAATGCTGTGGTTGCAAAAGATCAAGGAGGCCATTCTTGGAGCAACTCTTCACTGACATAGACACCAGGGATGCAATCGAACACAACATTAACTACATGAAAAGATCTAAAGGCAGATATTTCTAAAGGCATATATTTTTGTAAGCCCAGAGGGGCCGACATCTTTTTGTATATAAGGCATTTTTTCCTCTTTGTAAAGGAGTTCTTGGGATGCTTTTCTGAAGTTTGTGACTTTTGGCAGTCCTCTCTCAGATTAGCACAATTTTGTAACTCATTCAGAGCATAATATACAAAGTTTACCTTTATCATTGTGGATGATTCAAATTACCATCTTGTTCTTGCAGGTGTCGTGCATTTTAGTTAATGATCAAGTTATTTTATGAATTTCTTTCATTCCTTTATAAATTTATCTTGTATTTCATGCATTCCCTGGCAAAAAAGTATCAATATACAAATCACAAGCTGTGTTTATATACCACACACAGATTCTAGTCTGTGAAAGTCTTTTCATTTCTTGAAAATGTGTGAATCGAACCTGTTTGTGAGGTATTAATGCCAAGCTTGCAGAATTTGATGTGTAATCTTATGGTCATTGTCAATTTTCAAGTGTAACCTAAGTATTCCATTGCTCTTCTTAGTTAGGTGCATCACCATAGGATTTAATTTTCATTTTTATGCACTCCTTCTCCCTTTTCCTTTACAGAATCAGTAGTTAGGTGACACCAAAGGAAGTCAGCCTTCTCCGGAGGTTGACCTTTGTTTACAAGAAACCCACATCTTTAGAGGTCTTCCCATGTTACACTGAGGTGTTGAACATCAGGTTCAACATGGTGCAACTTCAGATTGATAACAATTCTGGCACGCCCAGTGGGACTGTCGAACAAACAGTTTGAGAATTACATGTCTATTATTGGTTTTTGATATGCAACTAGTAAGATTCAGGCCTTTCAGAGGTTAACATCAGCATATCATGGTGACTCCGTGTACCAGTGCATCATTGAGGAATTCAAAATATTTAGAGATTTGGTGTTTTTCTCAATAATATCATTCTTTGAAGGCAGCGCAAATAGCACCATGGCGACTCCGATTTAATATCAGTTGGTTTCTATGCCCAGGTACCTACAATTAAGGAGGTTTTCTATTTAGACTTGCATATGCTTCATATTTTACCTTGCAATGTCTAGTTATCAACAATACAGTGGTTATTCTCCTCCATTTTATGAAAATTTAAGTTCTGGGTCTCCAAACAGTCCTTCTTCTCATTGCAACCAACATTATCAACAATCCTATCATGCTTTCCACCCTCCCACCCCTGCTTAATTACCCTCATAGCATATTAATTCCACTTTGAGCCAGCCTTGTAGCCTCCCGAATCAGTCCCAAAACTCTAACAATGCGGATACCGAGTTGGGTAGCGTCAAGGAGATGTTGCTATAGTTTCAAAGGCATATGTTAGACATAGAAAGGAAAAATGAGTATAATATGCAGCAAGAGGAGCTTGCCTTTCGAACGCACATTCGTCAGCAAGAGTTGGAAGCGCAGATATATGAGAAGGAATTGTTGGTTAGACAAGTTGCAGCTAAGGATGAGCAGATGAAACACTTGCTTGCACAAGCTCATAGGTTAGAACCCCAACTACCTGTGAAGGAGGGGGCCTCAAAGCACAAACTTCCAAGTTTCAGACAGGTTGAATCTAGCATGGACAACTACGATGAAATTGCTAAGTTGGAGGAGCATGTGTTTTCAATTCCAAGCTTTAGGTAGATTGCTTCTTCTCAAAGCTCAAAACTGACTGAAGATCTTCCTCAAATGGAAGGCACTTGCGAGGTTGTAGTTTCAAAATAGCTAGAAGACATCAAGCAATTTGGGAAGTTGTTGATAGATGATGATCAACAAGACAATGGGGCCTTAATTCAGGAAGAAAAGCCTGAGCTTGAACTTGATTCTATCCTCCAAGGTGAAAGTTATGAGATTGATGTAGGACATGTCATGCATGAGGAAGCTAATCATGAAATTGAAGAGGATATGTTTTCAAGCATAGTAGAGGAGTTTTGCTCAAAGCTTGATGCCAAGCCATCATTAACTAAATCTGGATAGTGTGAGCAGCATAACCAAGTGGAAGGAGCTACCATAGTTTCATTTGAATCACACAAGGTAGCTCATTCCAATCATGATGGGGTTATGTCTATGGAAGTAACTGATCAAAGTAGACCCAACGGGATTGGCTTGGAAGCTATTCTTTCACAAGGATGCCCAATAAGGCATCTAGCCAAAATGGAGACCAGTAAAGATATTGATACCTTGCTTGCACCCAAGCATGAGGGTACTGCTGAGGAGGAGCACACTCAAGTTACCTTTCCACCTCAGAACAAGAATGTTTACATTCCATATGAAAGGGTTAGTAAGCTTGAATATGTTTTGCAAGAGATCTTGCAGCCATCTATTGAATTGTCATGCATGCTTCATTTCTTTTTAGTTGTTCTCCAGTGTAGCAAACATTGTAATTTTTTTAGAAAGGGTAGTTATTTTACCCAACCTATCAATGGGTTTGTTTGACCAATTTCTTACTGGTTAGTGTAGGGTAGGTTTAGATGCAGTTTACATTCCCTAAGTGCTATCCCAACATAGTAAATAGTTTTATTTCAGTTTTTTTCCCTGTTTTCAATAATTTTCTGAGTGTTCTAATGAGTCTCTAGAGAGTTACAGCCATGTACAAAGCTGCTCTTGATCTATTTCTGAGTTTTCCCAATGACTCTGTGCCCAATGGATAGGCCTAGGCTACTAGTTTCCATGTTCAACAAGCAAACATCTGGTAAAGGTCACCAGAAATGTTACCCAATTTTCACCTATGGGATCAATCAGGAAGGATAAATTATGTTTCAGATGTTCTTGAAGGCCAAGTAGGGGCATTTGCATCAAGGGTTAGATCATACATCTGATGCTATTTCACAAGGAGGTCTATTGGAGAGCTTCGCCTCAGTTAGATTTGGCATAAAACTCATCAGAGAGGAAAGTCGGCAAGACCCTCTTGTTGTCTTGCTGACTAGCAGTGCATTCTATTCATTAGGAATATACTGGTCGGCTAGACAGTTTAATTGCCATGGGTTTCTATACCTCTTGCCAACTGCTGCACATAAGGCTAGGCTCGCCAAAAGTTTTTCCTTCGGCATAAGGTCATGCCGACAAGGGTGTGGTCTCATCGAACAGAAAGGGTTAGAGCTCGCCAAGAGATAGAGGCTTCGGCGTGAGGTATTCCTAACCAGTGAAAGTCACGCCAAAAGTTGTTCACCAGGGCTAGCGTCGGGGAGAGGGGTTCACATTCGCTGAGAGGTCTCGGCGAAAAGAAGTGCCTTCACCAAGAAATGAAGACCTCGCTATGAGGTCCTGCCGACACATAGGTGTCTCGTCGACGGAAGGCACAGTGGTATAATGATAGGGGTTCGGTGTGAGGTCTTCCCGACTTGCCAGTGTCTCATCGAAAGAAATCTTTGATCATGAAGAGGTGGTTTGTGTTCACCTGAGGTCTCACCGATGCAAAAGATCACGCCGACATAGATGACATCGCCATAACGTCTGGCTGTCGGAGTGATGTCTTGCCGATAGCAGGGTGGTCTCGGCGAAATGAAATGAGTTTGGAGGGAAGTCTCCCCGACCCGATGGTGTATGGGCGACTAACAAAGGTCTCGGCGAAAGTTGTGTCATCGCTATGATGTCTCCCCGACTTGTAAAAGTCTTCCCGACAATGAGATGAGTTCGCCAAAGGACATTGCCTTCGGCAAAAGGTCTTCCCGATAGCGATTGTCTCAGTGACCTTTGTGGATATCGGTATGAATTTTTTCCTTCACCATGAGGTCCTGCCGACTCGATAATATCTCGGCGAAATAGAGATCTTAGCAAAAGGTCTCGCCGAGCAAGAAGGGGTCTTGCCGAAATGAAATGAGCTTAGAGAGAATGGAGGAGCTCGCCATGATGTCTCGCTAACTGGTGATACTCTCACCGGCATGCTTTGTGTCTTCGGTGTAACGTGAGGAGCTCGACATGATGTCCTGCCGACAAGCGAGGTCTCAGTGATGGAAAAGGATATCGGTATGACTAGTGGAACCCGCTATGACCTCTTGCCGATGAATGTTTGTCTTGCCGATGGTGTCTATGATAGCGATAGGACTCTTAGCTATGACTCTTGCCGAATGCGGGTGTCTGGGCGATGAAATGTGCATATCGGTATAACTCCTGCAACTCGATATGAAGTCCTGCCGACAGTCCCAGGCTATGTCAACCATCCTGTGAAGTATACTCACATCGGGGAGACACGATTAGTGTCTCACTGACATGCGATGTTGTTTGAGGGACCCTTTGACCATCTGGAATCTATGGGGCACGAGTTCAACCAATCAGATGGGAGCTAAGGACGCACCATGAGCTGTTTGACTGCCTGAATCCCCCCTGTGGACGAGATCGATAGAGCATAAGCAACGCGTATCTGCTCTGAGAATAAAGCGATGAATCAGATTGATATCCAGAAGGTGTCATCGAGCAACAAAAAGGTGGAGACCACATGGACAGCTGGGATGTCAACTGGCAAGAGTTGATCAACATTTATGGTAACGCTCAGAAGCATTCAAAGTGGCTCTGAGGGAAGTTCAAGAGTGGACATGATGACCAGAAGTTAATGCTGTGGTTGCAAAAGATCAAGGAGGCCATTCCTGGAGCAACTCTTCACCGACATAGACAGTAGGGATGCAATCGAACACAACATTAACTACATGAAAAGATCTAAAGGCAGATCTTTCTAAAGGCATATATTTTTGTAAGCCCAGAGGGGCCGACATCTTTTTGTATATAAGGCATTTTTTCCTCTTTGTAAAGGAGTTCTTGGGATGCTTTTCTGAAGTTTGTGACTTTTGGCAGTCCTCTCTCAGATTAGCACAATTTTGTAACTCATTCAGAGCATAATATACAAAGTTTACCTTTATCATTGTGGATGATTCAAATTACCATCTTGTTCTTGCAGGTGTCGTGCATTTTAGTTGATGATCAAGTTATTTTATGAATTTCTTTCATTCCTTTATAACTTTATCTTG
>VDFB02028317.1:51894-124139 GCA_007258455.2 Sequoia sempervirens
TATTATTATTCTTGAGTATGGAACATCATGAGAATTCATGTAAAGAGTAAATAGGTACATACATGCTACTTGACAAATAATAAGATTGTTAATTCTTTTAGTGGTTTATTGGCCATTCTACCCATGGAAGGGATGGTGTCCCATGTTTTTATATTATGGTTGGAAAAATGTCCCAAGGATGTAATTGGTTACTCATGATCATTAGTATTTGTATATTTTTATATATCAAGGGTTAAATGACTTCATGTGGTTTAGTCTAGATTACCAAAAATATTGAGAAGCACCATTATTTGTTTGCATGTAAGCATTTTGTATTGATCAATTCATATGACAATACATATAAGTTAAAGTATGGTGTAGGTATGGATCTTAGAGAAAATTCTCTTTCAAATGCAAGCATGGGTGTATAAGCATATATGCATTTAATAATATCCAATATTAGTGACTTGTATATTACAACAAGCCTTTGATTTTTCACTAGGATACAAGCCATATTGACCAATGGTAAGAGATCATCATATGATTAGATTGGATTCAATTTTTTTACCAATTAACACCATAAGAAATTATATAAAGGCCATATAAATATATGGCTAGTGATGCAAATAAAAAATGTTAGCTTGCTAAGATCAAGAAGTTGTAATTATTTATTGGGAGATAAACCACCATTTTGGAGCTCGGTTTTATTTTAATTGAACATTGAGAAAATCTAGTAGCTAGTAGGTACAGTTCCTCCAACACCAATTTTACATCATAGGCATCATGTGTCACCATTTAGGATTGAAGAGGTGGATAGGTCATCAACCAATGATCAAGCTCCTATAGATGATCATTATTGGGGCCAATAAGCTAGTAGAGGGAGATGACATGGGAGTTACATATAATTATTGGGTATGACATAATGCAAAGATACCTATATTTTATGTTCTAAATTCCCCTAGGGATGCACCAATAGAAGCATCAAATTGAGCTACAATTTGTTATGAATGAGTATCAAGAAAGGTAAGATGCAAAGAGATCGCCTCCATTTTATGTGTTAGATTCCCCCAAGGATACACTAGGGAGACATGCATTATTTTTTATATGTTATAATGGAAAAGATGAAGGTAGATTATTGCATGAACATATATGTAACGATGAGTATAGTCATGTGATATGTAGGAAGTGTAGCTAAGTAGGTGGTCCTGATTTCTTTTGTGGTCAAGTAGATTACTAGGGATCTACCTATGGTGATAGAAAAGTAGATTGAGAGATACTATATTTTATAGTCTCTAAATGTCTTTTCATATGTGCATGTGGTTTCTATATATGTATGTTTGCATATGATGATAAAATCATAGATAATATTTATTATTTTGTGATCAATGAACCATATAATTTTATGGAGTCATTATAAAATGAATCAATTAATGAACCAAAAATAATCTCATATTCATAATCACATGTGATAAATGAATAACATGTATTATTAAAGTTTAAATTATAATGAATCTCAAATAATTCAAGATATTTTCCTTTCAATTTTCTTTCTTCCATCTAATTTTAGTCTTATCTTCGAGTTGATAACCAATGATCCCCCAAAGGTATTTTTTCTCTTAAAAGTATATTAATTCACACCTATCTTGTTTAGGCTTTCCAAGTTATTTACTCCTTATAACCTAGTTTTTGCCCAATTTTGTATATAGGACCATATATTTGTTAAAATGATGGAGGGTAAAAAGCTTATTCAATTATAGAATAGTAGCTCAAAATCACTTTCACATATACATACCTCTTTCTCATTATTATATGACTTTGGTGTTTCTCAATAGATATAGAAGGACCCCTATAAAGAGATGGAATTCTATAGGCCTTTGGATCAACATAATATTATCAAGCATCACAATTAACATGCCACAGATGGGATGGTTTCTTATAGTATGATTCTTAGAGCTAATCACCATTTGGAAAAGTAAAAATGGTTCTAAAGATGGTAGATATGTGGCACTTCTTACCCTATATACCAAAATTTAAATCAATGCAAGGTAGATGGTATGACCCTTATAGCATGTACAACCATGGATGCCCTAAAAGAGCATTGCAAGATAATTTTATAGGTATCACATGGAATAATGTATCTAATGTGCATAGACTAGCTATGATGGGAAGAACAATTATTCTTAGACAACTTATACCTACATTATCAAATCCTCTAATTCATGATATGATTGAGTGGTTATAATTTTGATGGAACAACCTTTATTTATTTCAAGTAATCCTCAATGCATATATTTAAGCTTAATCCATTGTCAACTAAAGATTGTTTAAAGTTTAACTTGTCATATTTCACCATTATGTGTAAAGGTAAATCTTTACTAATAATAAATGTGTATGAGAGATCTACATCATAAAATAAATAACACAATGCTATGTATTTCCAACACATTAAACCAAGAAATTCACATGTTGTGGTGGAGTGTCAAAATTCAATTGTATATTTTTTAAGGATTTTTGCATGACCTCCTTAAATACAATGGTGAAGTACACACCAAATCCTAAATATCTTTATAATTAGCTTGAGTGTTTTTCAGTTGATTATGATATCATATTCTTTTTTATTTTTATCCATCAACATAGGATTAATCAAAATATTAGGTATATTAGGGGGTAAAGTAGGTTGTTGCAATGAAACAGTTCGATCTCTAAATATTCTTTGATGTGTATGTCAAACTATGTGATAATATTGTGAATTAGACCTGCAACATGAAAAGTAGGTTTACATCCAACTAGAAGAGATATTGGTATGAAAAATAGAACAAGAGTGTGAATATGTCATATGAATAGTAGGAAAGGAAGCATCAAAATATTAATCATGAGAAGGTATCACTTAGAAAAATAAGAAATAAAAGCATTTACAAAAACCATAAAAGAAGTGTAAAGGAGATGAGATGAATTAGATCATTGTAATATTACTCTCCACTCAAATGAAGTCTAAACTCACTCAAATAAGATTTCATTATCTAAATACTCATAATTAGCAAGCAAGAAGGATTTAAGATGTAAAGAAGCATTTACAGTACCACCATAATCATCATGTATTAATTTATCACTAAGAACCATAATGTCATCATGTAATGTATGAGAATGAAATAAAGTATCAATATGAGCTAATAAGAAGCTAATGAATTAACATAAAGATGTGTGCTATCATCACATAAGGTAACATAATGTGATTTTTTTTCATGAATATCTATAAGGCTAACATAAGCTGTAGAAAAATGATCACGTCATAAAACACATAACCATGTATACAAGAAGGTAATTCAATGAAACCATATGAAATTATGTGCATGTCTATCATGAAATGTAAGATAAGTGTCATCAAAATGTGTAGTAATATAATAAATTGTTATGAAAGAAAAGGTCTAACTCCAATAATGTCCATCACCCTAGGTGTATCACTAACATCCGAGCATTGCTCATTCACAAGGAATAGGTGAGGTAGAATCAATATGAAATTTATGGATAGGTGTAGTGTCTAAGAGGAAAGTGTAGGCACTAACCGACTCAATAAAGGAGGTAAATGCATGTACATGATGACACCTACATTGAAAATGCATGCCCATCCACAACATACAATGTCATGAGAGTATCAAGGATGGAAGGGTCACATGTTGCAAAAGAAAAGAATGTGTTAAAATTAAAAATGAATGTGTACAAAAGGTAAGGAAAATGACCAATGAAATGCCATGATAATAGATTATCCAAGGGTGGGTTGGTGGGTTTAAAGATGTATATCGCTATGTATGCCCAAACCCTAATAGAAAAGTATGATAAGCACAAACAAACAAACAAACATGAATCCAAACCTTGGGTAAATTTAAATAAGAAGGTATAATAAAAAATAGGTTTAAAATTAAGAGCCTAGAAGTTAAATCAAGGACGGGTACAAGGATGGTAAAAGCGAGGTGATAAGATGAATCTAAAAACCTAAACAAAAATAGAACTATGAAGAAAAAATAAGAATTTAAGAAAATAAAATCCTAATCAAATTTGAGATAGAGGAATAAAGAATAAAAAATTAAATCAAATATGAAACCCCTCATTTAAAAGGAACAAGCTTTAATTCCAAACCATTATGGGTGTATCATAAATGTTGGTTTCACTAATAAATGTAATTTGAAATAAATATCACTAGATAAAATAATCTATAGGCTAATTAAATAGATGCAATTCATAAGAACTAACATAAATTAATTAAACCTGGCTTCGGCTTGCTCTCTCATCCATCATAAAGGTGTGGCTACTTGGTGGAAGAATGCTAATGATGATCTCTTGACTACTTTGACTTCTATCTCTTTGGAGGAAGTCTCCTATTAGGATTCTGATGAGTGTCTTGCTTTTGGTGTGGATTTGGCATGCCCTAAGGACCCAACTAGTGTTACTCCTCCTCCATGTGTATTGCCTATTCCACTGACTACTTTCTTTCCACCCCAAGGTCCTTATATGGTTGGTGACTATTGTTTGCCTTGTTGTCCTTTTGTTCCCCTTTTGAGTGTTGATGGTCTACCCATGGCAAATGTCTCTTGCCCCCTCGTACAATGGGAATTTGGATGATAGTATTGCTTGGACTATCATCCACAGAAGGAAAATTGGTCCCTCTTCCATCTCTTCCATAACTCATTCTCAAGACTTGATTGATAAGTCCATTGTATAACGTTGGGACCCTTGTTTCTCACTTCTTTCCAAATCTATGCTCCAGTCAAAAGCATTGTTGCTTTTTTGTATGGTTATTTTTAGTCTCACTTCTAGTGAGATTTGTCCTACTTGCCTCAATGGTTGGTCAGTATTAGGTTTGGGCCCTTTTCCCATTTTACTTAATCAAAACATAGATTAACTAGATTTAGGGTAAATAATTGTAGTAAATTTATAACAATTATAAATGATGAATAAGGGTACTTAGTTTTTAAAACCAATGACAAAAGAATGATGTTGAAACTAAATCAATTCACCACTATCCAAAAATTAATTCCCTCGATCTTATGGTTGTCTCAAAAACCTATGGTTCAATCGTAAGAGTTGTTGGGTCAAATTCTAAGAGGCATGGACTTGATTTGACACATATAAGTATATGTTATGTGTGGGATCGTTCTATCAAAATGTGTACCTAAAGACATGTTTTCCCTCACCTTCTTAATATCTAAGAGTGTTAAGGTGGTGTCTAAGGACATCATTTAGGAGTTTGTTGACTCGATAAGTAAATGATCTATCTTAAGACAAACCCCTTTATAGGCCAAATTAACACCAATGAGGAATATGGAAGAAAACATACATATTGGCAACTCGGGATAATGTCAATGAGAAATATCAAAGACAACCTACACAAACAACCTAGATGACAATGGAGGTTTGATTTTTTGATTCCCTTCAAACATTATAGTGCATTATAATTATTCTCCTTGTAATCCTCTAGATTCCTTGATTCCCCCTAGATGAAATTAAGTGTACATTTGATGTCTTTAAATGCCATGACATAGCAACATGTCATACAAACAGATATTAAATAAACAAATCACAAATAGCCTAGATGACAATGGAGAATTGATTCTTTGATTCCCTTCAAACATTGAAGTGCATTATAACTATTCTCCTTGTAATCCTCTAGATTCCTTAATTCCCCCTAGATGAAATCAAGTGCACATTGAATGTCTTTAAATACCACGACATAACAACATGTCATACAAATATATATATTAAATCAACTAATAATGACTAGTAGAGTGGGGTAGGAAGTTAATATTTTAAATTTCAGACTTTAAATTCCAATTCATCCCAAGCACCACAAACTTGAACTAGATCAATTCCGTACCACTTAAAAATGAATCTTATGACTAAAAAATTCTTTCAAGACAAAAATGAATAAAAATACAAGAATAATATGACAAACTCATAAAAATTTGTATAAATAAAGACAGACAGATATGAGACAATAAATCAAACTAAATATAAAAATATACCAATAAACTTATTATTACATTTAAAAGATCAATTCCATACCACTCAAAAATAAATCTTATAACTA
Organism: Sequoia sempervirens; assembly: GCA_007258455.2. Taxonomy (NCBI): domain Eukaryota; kingdom Viridiplantae; phylum Streptophyta; class Pinopsida; order Cupressales; family Cupressaceae; genus Sequoia; species Sequoia sempervirens. The sequence continues at coordinate 57,956 of VDFB02028317.1, forward strand.
AAATGATACTTTAAAGACAAAAAATGAATAAAATACAAGAATAATATGACAAACCAAAACCAGCAAAACCAAGCCCCGAGAATCAATGTCTAGACCTGATAAGCAGTACCATCAGAAATGGCATCACATGCGCACTCAGAAAATGATACCGAACATGCCACCCTCGCGTTGCATATTGTACAAGTTATTCGACTGATAGGGATAAAAACGCGCATAAAATCCAATGCCATATCTCGAACATCATTCTTCATTCCTTAACGACATGGGCCATATAAGGCGCTGAACAAAATCTATTTGTAACCACTCGACTACTATCCATACAATGCAGGTAGAGTGAAAGCCAGCTCTGTCTACAACTATTTCCATGGCGGATTCAGTACCAATGAGAAGTCTGTCCAGGGAGTTTACTTCCATGCAGAACAGACATAATTCCAGGTTTTTTCTTCAAAATCCATTTTGATTGATAGCTTCAGTCAAAAGCGTTTACCTTAATCAAATATATTTTAGATTTTTTCTTCCAAAATTCATTTCTGATTGATTGTTTCAATCAAAAGCGTTTACCTTAATCAAAAACATTCTAGATATTTTCTTCAAAACCCATTTTCCATTGATTGCTTCAATCAAAAACGTTTACCTTAATCAAAACATTCCAGATTTTTTTCTTTCACTAGTTCTGTTCTCTTTTTCTCTTTTCCTGCTGGTAAGTGAACTGCATTCAGCACAACAATGTCTTTTCTTTTCTTTTTCTAAGGGAAGAGAATAATCATTTGGGGTAATGAGATGTGCAAAATGCAACCAAGATTGGATGAAAAAGAGTGATGGTTATGGGTAAATCATTAAAGTACTATTACCATCATATTTTCATTGCTTTGTCTTAGCAGAACCCTGTGCCTGTTAATTTGGTTTGATGGGCAATTTCTCTAGCTCATGATGATGCTTACTTTATCTTCCCTCTGACCAGAAGCTCTAAAAAATGTATCATCCAGTAATAATTTAATATAATTATCGTTGGAGCTCTTTTTGTCACTGTCTTTCCTCCATTCATCCATGTCATGTAGTTCGTTCTTCATAACTGGCCTCAGCAAAAGGACTTCAAGAAATTATGTACTAAGTAGAATCTCCCCAAAATTTCAGGGTTTAATACACTTAATTTGTTTAAACAAAGTATTGCAATAGCTTTTTTTTATTAGCTGGTTCCTAATTAAGGGTTGCTTTGGGCTGACCCTTTCTATACTATTAGTATATTACCTAAAAAAATCAATTTGTTCAACTTTTCCAACATGTTTCTAAATCCTTAAAGTCAGTCCTGGGCTACTTTGAGGAGAACAGAGAGAATAGGGAACTCAAATCAAATTAGTTTTAACATAGATTAAGAGAATATCTTCACAGATCTAATATCAAGCGGAGAACTGTATCTTCAACTGACTGAACAGCGGGGAGAGACCCTATGCAATCAGTTTTTAGTAATAAAATTATGCAATTTTGACTAAATTATGGAGCTTCTTAGAAACTTTGCCTTGCGTTTTTTTCAATCTTATTCAATATATATCAAGAAGGTTCCTTGCAATATATCTTATGTAAGGCCAATAATGAAGTGGGCCCTATTAAGAGATCATATTTGTTAGGATTAAATGTTGTCAATCTTGCAAATATTAAGGATATTGTAACTATTTAATTATTGAAATGTATTGTAATGTTGGGTGCTCATGAAATGGGGCATCATATGGAGGGAGTCTTAAGATTGTTTGGTCAGCACGTTAAGTCTTGTCTTATGATGGCTATAGGATGTCATTAAAAAGGGGGTTATTAAATGAACCAGGAGGAGCATTTTCTATTGGCTAAATATAGTTGTGTAAGAGGTTTGTAAGTGTAATTAGTGCTACTACATAGAGGGTTTGGGAGTTAAACTTGACCCTCTTGGTTATAAGGGTCAAAAGTCTTCATGAGGGAGTTACATTATCTTCCAAGAGGAATTGCTCTTGCAAGGGAGCATTGTGCATGCGTTTAACTTGGACTAGTTGGACCAAGACTTGGTTCATAGTTTTGGAGTCATGATTTTGGGAATCCATTGGTGGTTTTCTTCAATTTAATTGGCTATAAATTGAGGGCTTGGGAAGGAGATTGTATAGTGATTTTATTGTAGGATTATGTTGTCAAATTGACTCTAGAATCAAAGTGAAGATCTCCACTGGAAGCACTAGACTCTATGTATTGTACTTAAACATTCTTGTTGAGATTAATACATAGAGTTTACCTTTTTCGTTGGTTTTTCCTATAAAGGTTTTCCTTAAGCATATTGTGTGTTTTCTTAAATTACCCCACTGAAATCTATGTAGATATATTTCTTGAAAGAATCAATTAATAAAACAATGACATAGCACGTGTATTCATAGGGTATAAAAAATACCCCTGATTTCATTTCTACCCTTCAAATTTATGTTTTTGATACCCCTTTGTACACACTATTATAATTAAATACCTTCCTATTTTGTCTATGTATCCAATGTACCTACTTTGTTGTTAAATTTTTATATCCCTTTATTCTTTATACCCCTCAAACTTTGCATAGAAAATAATTTGTCTTCCAATCTTCTATTTCTTAGATCATTTAAAGTATTTTTATTTTCTAAATATCTAATTTTGGACTTTCCAAAAGAAAATACTTAATTGTTTGCAAATAGATTTGAGGAGGCTCATGGCCTATGCCTATAAATCTAAAGAGGCTTGTCTTGAACACTCATAAGACTTTCAAAATTGATCCAAGGAAAGGATCAAATATGCATCCTATGGAGATTGTATAAGCAATTAAATAAGCTTTGGGAAAGGGTAAATGTTGTTCCTAATGAATATTTCATGAGTATTCAACCCTAGAAGAATGCACAACACTATTTTTTAATATTTTACTACATAGTACACATTTTCAAGTAAGCACGTATTAAAGGAGTATCATCTCTTAAGTAAGCATTTGGATGGGTAGTTTGTGTTAATGAATTGTGTTTCCTTCAATATTTAATAACCCAAAGGGAGATGATCAAATGTGTTGTAACACAGTCAATTGGTGAAGGATCAACAACTCAAATGGAATTAAATACTTTTCATTATGCTAGTGTTATTGCCAAGAATGTTATGTTGGGTGTTTTTCGACTAAGAGAAATTATAAATGTGGCAAAGAAAATAAGAAGACTATCACTTTTTGGGTATCTAAAGATAGAGGTCAAAAAGACAAGAAAGAGGAAAGAACATCCAATGTGTTTTAGAAAAATTAATTGTATGCAAGTACAATTTTAAATACAAATAGTTTATGTATAGTGTTGAGACATCTTAATACAATTTGTCTCAGCTATATGTATGTTGTGAGCATTTTGAAAGTGAAATACTAATGAGTGTCAAATGTTGGGATTGAACCCAAAATATGCTCAACTAAATAGGATGATCAAGTGTTTTCAATTCATCCATCCCCGATAAAAGCTTTAGTTATGATGAACACAACATCAAAAAACTTGGAATATTTTAAATATTTCTCTTGTGTTATAGATATACAACCTCATATTTTTAGTTCAAAATTACCAAATCTTATAAACTCATACTCTATGAAGAATCATATTGTTGGAGTCTAGCATGTTTAATCTCATTGTACTTGAATTTTTTTTGATAGAGTTCTTTATTTCTTATTATTTCTAGACTCGATATGGTAATAAAAGCTCCAACATGTATTAACACATTTGCATCATGTGTCGCATAAACATAGATACATGTCACTTTCAAATGGAACACTCATTTGATGGATTCTAGGATTCTTGAAAAATAATTGCTTCTAATCTTACAATTTATTTCCTTTATAGATTACTCAAATAAACATACATATTCTACAAGGTAGAGAAGCAAGAGTGAATTCGTCAAATTTTACAACCCCAAACCCCAATCACCCACAAAGGTAGAGACATACATCATACACAGCTTGGAACTATAGGGCATAGATGCATCCCACTCCTATTTACATGGAATATAAAAACATCCCTTTACACACACCTTGACATTTCATAGTAGTTTATTGACCTCTAATTTACATCTACTTTGTCTTACATTTGAGACAACATGTACACTACTTTACACCAACATATAAAATCTTATCATTTTGAACTATACTTGTGTAAAACAATTTACATTTATAGTAATAAATGTATAGTTGTAGAGTTATTTACACTTGTCAAATTTCCTCTCTCCCTATACTCTAATTAAACTCAATTCTAATTTAGTAGATTATTACTTTAGGTTCATTTATAGATTGATTATGATAGCATTTCTACACTTAAATTAATATTCATATTTATATTTCTCAATATAATGTATTAATTCTACAATTGAAATATTTGTTAAGGTTCCATCAAAGGATATGCATAAAGATGAATCCAAGGTGGTAGAGATAATGAAGAGAGAAGTTGGTAGGGATGAGACAAGCATTGGATGGCCTATGAATCTTGATATAGGGTTCACAAACCAATGAGATACAAGGGAAGTGAATCAAGAGCTCATGAATTAAGAGCCACATATTTTGGTAAAGAGAAGAGAAGTCCCTATCAAGATAAAGATAAAAATGAAAAGGACTAGGGGGCAAAAAAATATCATAAATAAGGAGGTTGAGAATAAATAAATTGGAGGAGACTTCAATGCAACATGAGGTACTAGATGAGATGAGCCCATTGAAATTAGATCAAGAAATTTAAGAAAGTCATCAAAGAAAAGAAGATTCACTTTGATTCATATATGTTGGTATAAATAGGTGTTTTATCTAACTAGCTCATTAGTGGGTCCTATTTACATGTTAAGTTTACTTAGGTCTTAGGAGGGAATATTTCTAGAAGGTGTTAATTGTGATTGGATCTTATCTTATCTTTTGACTTTTAATATTTGTGTACTAAGTCATTTAATATTAGTTGTCTCATGAAATAAGATTAAGACATTTGTCATGATCTTGTGTAATCCTTTGTATCACCATGGCTATATAACCAAGTGGTTTCATATGTAATTAACAATGATATCAATCATATCATCATAATCTATCATTTGCATCCTTTGATAGAATAGAATTATTATTTCATTGTTGATCTCTCTTGTGCTTTCATTAAGTTTCTAGATCTTGGGTGGCTATAATCTTCAACCAAATCTTGCATGGTGTAGAATACTCTATACCAACTCTTGCATGGTATTAGAGTGTGTTGGATTGCTTCTTGTTAGTCTTTATTGAGAGATCTAGGTTGCAAATCTTGGTGGATCTTAAAAATATGAGTATGTTCTTCTCTTGCATCAAATGATGATCTGGAGAATCAGAAAAAACTTAAAAAATACCAAATTTAGAGTTTCATCTTTGTGACTTTGTATTGTAAGTTTATTTTGGAGCTTGTTAGTCCATATATGAGCTCACCATTGAGCTCAAAGGGTCCAAGAAATTCATTTTTTCCTTTTTTTTCATCCAAATCAAATATTTGATGCAAAATATGGGTGAGTGCAGGATCATGGGGGTCCAAAAGTGGTGATATGACAAAAAAGTGGTCGATGACAATTTTTTAATCCAAATATGATGAAATGAAAAGAGTTTATTGAGAAAATTATTAGCTTTCTGCCAATATAAGATATTCCTTATTTGGAATTAAACAGGTAATTATTATTGATTTTCTACATGTATTATGAATAAAGTCCTGATTGATAGGCTAAGTGAAAAACATCTATAATTCTTAAACAATTTAACATTTTTTGAATTTGAAAGGTTGTGACACATTCTATCCTTCCCATATACTATAGCATTAAAGAAAAAAATGAATTCCATAAATTTTTGACCAAGTTATGGTGGCAAGACAAAAAAGTTTTAATATTTTTAAAAAGTTTTAATAAAAAAAATCATAACTAATTATTTACTTGCAAAAAAATTACAAAAAAAATGTGGCACATCTAGGCATGTTTCCTCTACTTATTGAAAGTTTCAAAAAATTATTACTTTTTCTTGTACTTAGGTTGGTCGACATACTCCTTTTTATTTTTCTTGAAAATTTAGTACTATTGCATTGAAACTTCAAATTTTCACCAAATAGATTTACTTTTTTTTCCAAAAGGACTAGTATCTTAGAAACTACATTCAATTTTCTACAAATTTTGTTTTTACATATTTTTCAAATTATGTTAATAACTTATTCAAATTTTTATGTCAAGTTGTCTAACTCTATTTTTCTGAATTTTCATTACCACTTAAGGGCCTAGTTTGGACCCCATGATCCTGCACTGACCCATCTATGAGGATTTAAAAAGGTAGGTTCATTGCCAGATCCAATGAGTTGTCATTTTGGAGCATTTTGGGTCAAATCTGACCCTTCCATTGCACTTAGAAATCCTAAAAATCCCCATTTTCATGTATATAATACTTTATTTTTTGCATCAAAAAAGTTAATGATTTTTTATTTTCGTCTATCTTAAATTTGATGATCAAATGACTGTCATCAAATACTGTCCTAAATTTGGCAGTAAAATGAGCATAAAAAATGTTGTCTTAAATTTGACATTCAAATGATTTTCATTTGTGATTATGTTAAATTTGATGGCCCAATGATCATCAACAAGTTGCTCCAATCTACCCCCCCTCTTCATCAGCAATTTTAAATTTGCAATCCGACTTTAAATGGCCATAGCTCAGTCATCTGACCTCCTTTTCTCGAGAAATTTTTATTATGTAGGGTATAATTTGGTGCTCTACATATTGATGTAGTTGATTTTTTATTTTGATGTCTATTTTTTCCAAAAATTGCAGATTCTCACAGGTGTTCCTAATTCATTCTCATTTTGGGAACTTTTTGTTGGTGTAATTAATTAATTAATTACACTTACATAAGTTTACTTAGGATATAAGGTTCTTTCTAGAAGTCTTAGTTGGCTTGTTTAGAACTTGTCTTATCTAGCTAATGCATCATTTCCTAGGTGATTAGTTTGTTAGTTGTCTCATGTCATAGGATTATGACATTTGTCAACATCATGTTCATTACTAGATTTCAACCTTGCCTATATAAGGAAGGTGTTTTTACTCATTTGTAATATACTTCATACCTCATCATTTGATAGGTCTTAATATCAAGCATTCTCAATTTCTTGCATATACTCTTGTAGAAGGTTTTCTTTGTTTTTTCAAGTGGTCTTAGGTGTTGAGCTAATATCTTCAGCTCTTACACTTTTAGGGCTTTGTTCTTGCTCCTACAATAACATTGTTGGGTGATTTTTTTAAAAAATACATAATTTTTCATGTACCTTTGCAGTGGTGTGATCAAATTGATCTCATTATGTGTAAAAAATTTAGTTTGAGCTTGTGGCCAAATTTAACATGTGTAAGCACTAAGATCAAGTCCACTTTGTTTTTTTGGGAAGTAGCACCTAGAATCGCACTAAGTATAAAGTGTCACAATTAGATATTGTTGGGGGGTTTCTTGGATGAGTAATTTGGAGGGATAATCTTTTTTTTTTTTTGGTTGTAATCATGTTTTCTCATGCATGAAAAGTAAAATGTGATTACTATGGGAAGAAAAACATACAATAAATGAATGCTTGTTGAAAGAACTTGATTATTTGAAACTTCTTTATGAAATTTGAATCAGTTGTAGTAGCTTTACATTGGCAATGACATTAGTCTACCTAATTCCACTAAACTAGTTCATCAACAAAATCATATAGTGTTCTTACTTCATCATATTTGAGGAAACCATTTCATTTGGTGATGACAAGTGTAGTTGAATAGAATACACTAAGATCTCATTGGTGTATTAGTCCTTCAAGATGTGCTTGCACTCCAACTAGAAGACCTTTCTCTCTATCTTCACTCTAGAACCTGATGGATTCAAGGTTCTAAACTAACTTAGATCATTAACTAAGCCCTTCTCTAACTTTGTCACAAGAGTTACTCTCCTTGTGCTTCACCTTGGAGGATTCAACACTCTTTGAACTGCTCTCTTCTTCCAACACCTAGAAAAGTCTAGATGCCAACTTCATTACCTGACTTGAACTCTTTGCAGGGGAGTTAGAAGCTCTGTTTCCTTGCCTTTCACATTCAATTGGTGGCATCTTGAAGGTTCTTCAATCCTCAATCTACCCGATTTCAGGACCTTGCCTTTGAAGAGGGCTAATCCTTGTAGCCCTTACCAGTCCCTTTTCTGCCCTTTTCTCTCAAACTTGTCACACAACCTAGCAAATAATTTTCATTTCCTGACACCCTTTTCAGAGCTTTAAATCTTACACTTGGTTTCAAGCCTCTGTCTCTACCGTACAAGGGTTTCCTACATTCAAGGGGTAATAGGGCTAATAGGCCTTATATCTAGGGTTTCACTATTTTCTTCTCCAAAGTTACTGCTAATGGATTGATCAAAGCTTTTATCCCTTTGTCATGTGTAGATATAGTCTAACTCTACCTGATACCGTACGGATTTCGTACAGTAGTCTCTTCCCCTGCCCTAGTTCTTCACTTTTCTCAATCAAACTCCCAAACATGTTAACACCCTGATTTGGCCAAGATCAGGTACAAGCCAAAATTGAGCAAACCAAATTGGGGTTTAGCCTAGGTGCTCCTGCACCATCCTCCCCAAAACAAAAAATTCAATCCACCCTTGGATTGAGCAAGTTGAGATCAATCCCCAACTTCTTGAACTCTGCCTCCTTGATCCATACAGCATCAACTTCAGGTTGTCCTTGTCTTTGGATCAGATGTTCCTTATACTCCTTGGTTCTTGTTCTCTTGTAGACCCTGGTATCCAAGATCTTATCAGCTTGTTTGACTGTAGCAGGGGGCAGTTTGAGTTCTTCTACATCTTGACTGACTTCATGGAGTGTCTGGTCCATGTTTGGTGGGGGTCCTTTGTAATGCACTAGATCTGCAACATTGAAAACAGGGGACAGTCCACTGTCATCTGGTAATTGCACCTTGAATGCATTGTTCCCATACTTCTCCAAGATAGGACAGGGACCTATCCTCTTCATTTGCAACTTATGAGGAACTCCTTTCTGCAATCTAGCCTTGTTCAAATGGACCATCACTAAGTCTCCCACATTGAATTGGACTTCTCTCCTATGCTCATCCACCTTAGTCTTATGCTTCATAGTATTTTCTGCCAAGGTTTTTCTGACTGTCTCATGAATCTCCTGCATTGCACAAGCAAAGTCATCTGCATAGCCACTTCCCTTGACTCCATCCTTCAACTCTCTCAGCTCATAAACACCTCTAGGGTGCAGTCCATAGACAATTTCAAAGGGACTCTTCCCTGTGGATCTATTCACTGTGTCATTATAGGCATATTCAGCTTGCCCAATAATCTGATCCCATTGTTGACCATACTCCTTGGTCAAGCATCTTAGAAGGTTTCCAAGTGTCCTATTCACAACTTCGGTCTGACCATCAGTTTGGGGATGGTATGCAGATCCAAAGGACAAATTGGTGCCCATTCTTTGCCAAAGAGTCTTCCAAAAATGACTCATAAACTTAGCATCTCTGTCTGATACAATGCTGATTGGTAAGCCATGAATTCTTACTATCTCCTTAAAGAAAAGAGAGGCTATTTGACTGGCATCATTGGTTGTTTTGCAGGGCACAAAGTGAGCCATTTTGTTGAATCTGTCTACAACAACATAAACACTGTCCATACCTTGCTTTGTCTTGGGTAACCCAACTACAAAGTCCATGCTCAAGCATTCCCATGGCCTAGAAGGGATAGGCAGTGGTTGGTATAGGCCTGCATTTGAGGAAGTGCCTTTGGCCTTTTGACATACCACACAACTCTCCACATACTTTCTGACATCTAGGTTCATCTTTGGCCAATAATAAAACCTTTGAACCAGTTCCTGAGTTTTGGTGATTCCAAAATGACCACTCAATGCACCATTATGTTTCTCTTGTATCAAGTTCTCCCTAATAGAACCTCTAGGAACACAAAGCTGATTTCCTTTAAACAAAAGATCACTTTGCAAGGTATATTCAACATATTTGCTATGGAAATGATTCTTGTACTCAAGACATACCTTATAAATATCTGCAAAGTCTTCATCATCTGCATATAGATCTTTGAAGTGATCTATTCCCATGCTCTTCAACTGAATTTCTTGAATGGTGAGGACTCTTCTGCTCAATGCATCAGCCACTTTGTTGAGAGCTCCTTTCTTGTGCTTGATATTGAAGGTGTAAGCTTGCAAGTACTCCACCCATTTCATGTGTCCTGTGACTCAACTTCTCTTGAGAATTCAGGAAACTGAGTGCTTGATTGTCTGAATACACAATGAATTCCTTGGGAAGCAAGTAGTGCCTCCATTTCCTTAAAGCCTGGACCAATGCATACATTTCAAGGTCATAAGAAGAATACTTCTTCTTGGCTTCACTTAGCTTCTCTGAATGAAAAGCCACCGGTCTGCCCTCTTGACTGAGAACAGCTCCAATAGCTACATTGCTTGCATCACATTCAATGGTGAATAGCTTCTCAAAGCTTGGCAGCACCAAAATAGGTTGGGTAGCTATCTTTTCCTTCAGCAACTCAAAACTCTTGTTAGCTTGCTCATTCCACACAAATTTGGTTTTCATTCCTCCTTTAATGGTATCCAACATAGGAGCACAAATTGCACTAAACTGTCTGATGAATTTCCTATAATACTGAGCAAGACCATGGAAGCTTCTTACCTCTGTTGCTGTCTTAGGAGTAGGCCAATTGAGAATGGCTTCTACCTTGCTGTTGTCCATCTTCAAGTTGCCATGTGATAGCACAAATCCAAGGTACACCAGCTCTGTTTTGATGAACTCACACTTTTCCAGATTGATCATCAGCTTCTCCTCCTGCAGCTTCTTGAAAATCAACTCAATATGTTGGAGGTGCTCTTCTCTTGTTCTGCTATAGATTAGTATATCATCAAGATACACTACTACAAACTTGCCAATGTAGTCTTTGAGGATTTCATTCATGAGTCTCATGAATGTGGAGGGGGCATTAGACAAGCCAAATGGCATAACTAGCCACTCATAGAGACCCTCATTGGTTTTGAAGGCTGTTTTCCACTCATCACCCTCATGTATCCTAATTTGGTGATAACCACTCTTTAAATCTATCTTGGTATAGTACCTAGCTTCACCTAGACAATCCATGAGATCTTCAATCCTAGGGATGGGAAACCTATACCTGATGGTTATCTTGTTTATTGCCCTGGAATCAATACAAAGCCTCCATTCTCCTCCTTTCTTAGGTGCTAAGACAGTGGGTACTGCACATGGACTAATGCTTTTCCTAATGAGACCTTGGTCAAGAAGTTCTTGAATCTGCCTAGCTATCTCCTCATTTTGTTGAGGTGTCATCTTATAAGCTGCCTTGTTTGGAAGGGTGGCTCCTGGTATCAAGTCTATCCTATGACTTATGGCTCTTTTAGGAGGTAACGTTGCTGGTTGACCACTACTTACAATACCTTCATAGGTCTGCAACAAGTCTTGTATCTCCTTGGGTAACTCTTGCTTTTCAGCTGCCTTCTCTTTGCTCACCTCTCTTGGCTTGATCATTACTGCATAGCCAACTCCTTCTCCTTCTTCCAAAGCTTTTAAGAACTCCTTTTCACCAGCTATGAGCAGTTTAGAACCTGTTGTCTGCACCTCTGTATCTTCTAACAAAGACTGAATCTTGAAGGTTACATTGTCTTTCTTGAAGGTATATGAGTTCTTTGCTCCATCATGCACAGCTTGGCGGTCAAATTGCCATGGTCTACCTAGGAGCAAGTGGCATGCATCCATAGGTAATACATCACACAAAACTTTGTCTTTGTACTTGCCAATTGAAAACTCCACCCATGCTTGTTCATTCACCAAGACATGCTGTCCCTTATTGAGCCATGTGACCTTGTAAGGATTGTGTGGGGTATCCTTGTCAACTTCAACTTGCTGACTGCCTCCTCTGACACAATATTGTCAGTTGAACCTGAGTCTATAATGACCTTACACACTTTCCCCATCATCTTGCACTTTATCCTAAACAAGGACCTCCTTTGACTTGGCTCTTCTTTAACTGGTTCCTTGATCAAAGTTCTCCTCATCATGAGGTTCTCACCTTCCTCTGAGTTCAATGGTACTTCAGGTTGTTTATTTGCTGCAGCTGTCTCATCTTGAATCAAATTGGTTCTCTTATCTCCTCCATGAGAAGTGCTACCTTTCTCAGGACATCTATAGGCCGGGTGTCCCAATTGGTTGCAATGATAACATTTCATGTTGGTGAAGTAGCTGCCTCTTCCTTGTCCACCACTTCTTCCTCTGGAACTGAAACCTCTTCCTCTACCACCTCTACTAGAACTTCCTTCTTGCTGTTCAGAAAATCTGACTTTCTCCTTGGGCTCTTGGTTCTGAGCTTCTTCCACTATAACTTCCTCTTTGTCCTCTGTTGTCTTTCCCTTTACCTCTACTTTTGGGGTTTTGTTCTTGTTTCTTTTTTCCTTTCTCCTCTATCTTCAAAGCCATTTGATAGCATTGGCAGACTGTTTTGAAGTTTACTAAGCTCATGTCTTCTTGGATAGACCACTTGAGCCCATTCAAATACCTTGCTAACTTGATACTCTCATCTTCAACCACTTTTGATCTAAGGCACAATTTTTGAAACTCCTCTGTATATGTTTGAACACCCATGTCTTTTTGCCTCAGATTGTGTTTTCTCCTATCCAACTAAACTTCATAATCATCAGGAAGATAGGTCTACCTTATCTTAGTCACCATTCCTCTCCATGAAACTATGGGACCTTTGCCTTCTTTCTCTCTCTCAGATTGTACAAAATTCCACCATGTGAGAGCTGCTCCTCTCAACCTTGACTTGGCCACCTTTACCTTTTGGGCCTCTGTTATTCCATCACACTCAAAGTGATTTTCAATGCTCTCAATCCAGTCTACAACTGAATCAGGGTCCATTTGTCCACTGAAAAGTGGCACACCTTCCAATGCTTTACCACTTAAGGCCTGCAATGCTTTTAAGAAGGGTTCCTCTGCTAGAACAGATCAGGCTTTGGAGCTTCCTCCTCCAAATCCTCTTCTTTTTCCTTGGCTTCCTACTCTTCCTTCTGCTTTATCTTGTCCTTCACATTATCTGCTATCTCATGGACTTCATCCAAGAGTTTCTCCATTTGAGATATCCTTTCTCTAAGCAACCGGTTGTCTTCCTCTTGCTCTTCTACCTTTTTGGCCAACTCTGCATTTGTCACCATGGTTCCTTCCTCTGGTGTATTCTCTCCTACTATTCACTACAACATCAATCATCACAAGATCAATCTAGCTCTGATACCAATATGGTGTATTAGACCTCCAAGATGTGCTTGCACTCCAACTAGAAGACCTTTCTCTCTGTCTTCACTCTAGAACCTGATGGCTTCAAGGTTCTAAACTGACTTAGATCATTAACTAAGCCCTTCTCTAACTCTGTCACAAGAGTTACTCTCCTTGTGCTTCACCTTGGAGGATTCAACACTCTTTGAACTGCTCTCTTCTTCCAACACCTAGAAAAGTCTAGATGCCAACTTCATTACCTGACTTGAACTCTTTGCAGGGGAGTTAGAAGCTCTGTTTCCTTGCCTTTCACATTCAATTGGTGGCATCTTGAAGGTTCTTCAATCCTCAATCTACCCGATTTCAGGACCTTGCCTTTGAAGAGGGCTAATCCTTGTAGCCCTTACCAGTCCCTTTTCTGCCCTTTTCTCTCAAACTTGTCACACAACCTAGCAAATAATTTTCATTTCCTGACACCCTTTTCAGAGCTTTAAATCTTACACTTGGTTTCAAGCCTCTGTCTCTACCGTACAAGGGTTTCCTACATTCAAGGGGTAATAGGGCTAATAGGCCTTATATCTAGGGTTTCACTATTTTCTTCTCCAAAGTTACTGCTAATGGATTGATCAAAGCTTTTATCCCTTTGTCATGTGTAGATATAGTCTAACTCTACCTGATACCGTACGGATTTCGTACAGTAGTCTCTTCCCCTGCCCTAGTTCTTCACTTTTCTCAATCAAACTCCCAAACATGTTAACACCCTGATTTGGCCAAGATCGTACAAGCCAAAATTGAGCAAACCAAATTGGGGTTTAGCCTAGGTGCTCTGCACCACTCATCTCTTGCATCTACTATTGTACATAATGATGCATGTGTTGCCATAGTTTTGGATCCTTATGATTTATTGTACTAAGAATTATATTAAATCTTCCAGAGATGGCCACTTGGGATGGGTATTTGACAAAGATTGTTGGTTTGTTTTGTGAGTCTCACATTTCATATTTTCAGACACCATTGGATGCATACATCTTCTCTTTGATGAAGATGACCCTTCTTCAATTTTTGTGATGGAGCACTCTAACCCTCTTGTTCATTCTCTACATTATCATTTTTCACAGTTTGACATGAGTGTGGATTCTTTCGAATAGAATTTGGAGGCTTATTTTTCTTCAAAAGAGATATCTTTATCTTTGGATTGTGTTTTGCAATTTTTTCTAGGAGATTCTAGATTATCATTTTCTACATTGTGGCCTAAAACATCTATTTAGAGTCTAACAACTTTTGACATTAACATGGAGACACTTGGGCATTCTTTAGAGACATCACCCACCATTCATCTTCCCTCATCTTCCTTTCAGGAATGGAAAGACATCCTGCATACCATCTCGGTTTTGTTTCTTCCTAAGGGGAGGAATGTTGTTTGATAGTATTGTATCATCTTCAACATTTAATGTCGAGCATCTACCATCATTGTAGGAGACTCTACATTGAAGAGGGGCTACATAGTCTCTCTTCCTTCTTATGGGGGGTTATTTTTCCTCGCATAGGGTTTTGTCCTTCTCATTGTTCATTGAGAGAATTTTGTTTTCATCTTTTTTGGAGAATATTTTTGTCCCACTAAGTTTTCTCCTTTTCTTTGTTTGTGATAGATTGAATTTGTACATGGGTACCTAACATGGCATATAATCGAGACCCATCCTTGCATCAGTTACATAATAATCTACTCACTAAGTTATGCTTAAGGGGGGTATTTGTGTAAATAGGTATTTTACCTAACTAGTTCTTTAGTGGGTCATATTTATATGTTAAGTTTGCCTAGGTCCTAGGAGAGAATCTTTCTAGAAGGTGTTAATTTTCATTAGATCTTATCTTATCTTTTGAATTTTAATACTTGCATCTTGAGTCATTTAATATTAATTGTCTCGTGACATAGGATTAAGACACTTTTCATGATCTTGTATAATCCTATGTCTCACCTTGGCTATATAATCAGGTGGTCTATTGTGTAATTCATAACAATCCATCATTTGCATAATTTGATAGAATATAATTATTCTTTCATAGTTGATCTCTCGTGTGCTTCCATGAAGTTCCTAAATCTTAGGTTTCTATAATCTTCATTCAAATCTTACATGGCACGTAGATGATGAAACACACACTTATACTGAGAGGGGAGTTAATCGGTATAGGGCATACTTTTCTTTTTCACAACTTAATTGATCACAAAAATATTACTTCAAAACTTAATCATCCATAGAAATAGCATACATGCAATATCTAGCAATTAAGAACACATGGTTTTATGTGGAAACCAACAGAAAATCACAAAAAAAATATTACTTGTATAAACCTTCTTACAAATTTCATAGGCACCAACCTACTAGAAACACCAATCCCCACCACTAAGTACCAACCCAACAAGAGAAGCCAATCTCTTCTAGTAAGAGGCACCAACCTCTCAATATTCTCAATTAGGAGGCTCCAACCTGCAAATGAATATAATGTTTGTCTTCTTGAGTATTTATGCTTCAATATGCTTTACAGATCTACCTTAGTACCTTTTCACATATTCCTATAACAACATCCAAATCTACTATAACTTCCTTTAAAAATCTATCATAAGTTTGCTCCAATGTCATCCATAAAATGGGCTCAAATTGCTCTCATAAATCTGCTAAAATACTTTCTACAAATCTTCTTGAATAACCTCTTATTTATGCTCTTCATATGAATAATATTCCTTGAAAATTTGATTACATTTAACTCCCTGTTAATCCTTTATTTATACTTCCCAAATTTCCCCTTCACTCAAGGGAGGCGACTCCTCTAAGAGGATCGACCACATCAACAATAAATATATATATATATATAATTTCTTTTCCAAGAGGGGCACTCATATCAAGGGGGTCGTCCCTCTTTGAGAGGCCCAAAAATTAATTTATTTTTAATTTAAATTACCCCAAGTTTGGGGTGGCACCATAAGGGGTTTTCCCAAAATTTATAGTATTATTTTTTATTTATTTTAAAAATTCCTCCAATTTGGGTGGCAGGCATGGGTCGGCCCATGTATAGAGTAAATCATTATTTCACAAAATAATTAACTCATATTTTTCCAATGATGTATCAGTAACACTGCCATAAATTTGACACAATTTGTCTTCTAATAAATCACCACTGACATGTCCTTTGACATTAATGATAATATTTTTCCAACAATCTCCCCCTTTGTCATTAATGACAACCCTACAAAGAAATAATCTTTAAATGTAATAGGACCATACTACTCCCCCTGATTGAAATGATCCCCCTTACTCTACTTCTCCCCCTTTGACATCAATGGCAAAGGTTTTTTGGGATTGAAAGATAAGATACTGAATAGTTCCCCCTCAACGCATGCTTCTTCTAAAGAAATTAGTGAATGGATGAGAGTGATATCACCCCCAATTTCTCCATCAAGTACTCAAAAGTCTCTTTTCGAAGTGGCTTTGTGAAGATGTTTGCAATATGTTCTTTTGTAGCAAGATACTCTAACTTAACATGTTGATCAACCATTTTCTCTCTTAAGAAATGATATTTGATTGAAATATGTTTCATCTATGAATACATAACCAGATTCTTCTATTGCAAGTATGTGTAGATTGGTGTTGTCATTGATGTCAACAAGATTATTTTGTCATTGATGTCAATTGTATGTGTTGAGGTAGATTGGTGTTGAAGATGAACAATTGGTGTTGTCTATGCTTTGATTTATTGCATTATGTTGTCATCAATTAAGCTACTAGTGTTAACCTCTAGTGTTGCTTTGATAAGCTTTTATCTATGGATGTATTAGTGTTGAAGTTGATATGTATGTCTTTGGTGCTTGGTTTCCAAGTGCTTTTGAGAAAATTTGATAAAAAGAGGAAACAGTGTGTTGTAGTGTTGTTCTAGGTTACAGCTCGAGATGCTTTGATTTTGCTCCACATTTCTTCTAAGTTGAATATTTTTTTGTGTGATTCAGATATTTTGATAGGAGGTGTTCAAAGGTGTTATATTCAAGATATGGTATATTGAATCGTCGTATAGTAGAATTTGTGTTTACCAATGTGTGATTGTGCATTGCAGAGGTGTTTGGGAGAAATGTTTTTGCTCTGTGTTTATCCATAATTATGCTTCAGGTCTTGCAATTTTGAAGGTGTGTTGATGGTGTTTGTAGTTTACCTCACTCAAGAGGATTTGAGGTTTGGTACTTTAAAAGATAGTTTTTGAAGTAACAATGTATAGCAGAGTTGTCTGAGTGTACTAGGCTTGTACATTCTTCAAGTGAAAGTTGTTGCAAAGGATTTTATTGGATTTCAGGATGTTTGAGGAATATTCTAGATCATGTTCAAGCATGACGTGTGGTTCACAATTTGTCTTTGGGTTTGAGGAAGCATGTACTTCAAAGTTTAATGGTGTTTCTACAGGAAATGATAGACCTGGTGTTTACACATGTGAAGCATAAATATTGTTTAAGGGAGTGTGTGGTTGAGTAGTGTTCTTGATTTTGGTCCCAATTAAGTTTTGATGTGGTATGCATTCACTTCTACCTGCCACGGAAGTGTTTTGGTGCCAAACTAATTTGAATTTGCACATTTGAGGTGCATATACAACCTTGGAGAAAGGTTTCAAGGATGAGTAGATATAAATATGATTTGAGTTGTTGAGGGATGAGGTGTGTGAAGTGTGAGATGCGAATGATGTGAATTGCAAATTTGTAAGGTGTGAAATTGTGAAGTGCAGTGTGAGCTTTCAAGTGTTGGATTACTGGATGCAGTGAGCATAAGGTTTCTACAATCATTGAAACTGAATGTGAAGTTGTTGGAGCTATTACGATGGATTATCTATTGCATTGAGATCATGTTCTCTATGTAACATTTCTTCTCTATCTTCTTTTTTCTACTTTGGAAATGATCCTTGGTTGTGACCCTTTCAAGGTAGTGTGCCCCTTCTAGTAATGAGCCTTTGTAACCAGTTTTGCAATTACTTATATTGTGAGCTTATCCTCACTGTGGTTTTTCCCTCCTTTGGTTTTCCACGTAAATTTGGTGTTCTCTTCTACATGGTGTTAAATTTTTTTTAGTTTTTTTTTTTTTTCATGTTAAATCATCATAGCAGATTAAGGGTTTAATATATGAATGTGGATTTGAATGTTAATGAAGGTTTTTGAAGGTTTAAGGTACAACTTATTCACCCCACCACTCTTAGTTGTCGTATTCATTCAACAATTGGTATTAGAGCAAGGTTCCTTGGAGAAAAGCTTAAACCACTTAAGGTAGATCTGGGATAGAAAACAAGGAGATCCCTATGTTTGATGGCATAGACTATGCATTCTGGAAGACAAAGATGGAATGCTATCCTATTTACCTTGGATATGATGTCTAGTAGTCAGTGAAGAATCAATATACCATACCTGCAAATGGATTGAGCATAAGTGATGAGATCAAGGCCTATGAAACAAATGGTAAAGCAAGGTTTGATCTCTTGAGTAGTCTTGCAAATTTCAAATTAGCGAACGTTATGGATTTGAAAAATACTAAAGAAATTTGGGATAAGTTGGAAAGCATTTATGAAGGAGATGAAATGGTCAAACAAGCTAAGATGTAGAACTTGAAAACCACATTTGAGAACTTGTGCATGTCTGAAGATGAAAACACTACAAGCTATATGTAGAGGGTAGATGAAGTGGTGAGCTTCATCAAAGGTCTTGGAGGAACATTCAAAGAACCAAAAGTGGTAAAGAAAATTCTTAGAACCCTTACCCTTACTAAAGCTTACAGTTATAAAGTTGTTGCTATCAAGAGGAATCTCAAAATATAGATAAGTATTTTAGAGATCAATTGTATGGATCTTTAACTACATTTGAGATGAGAGAGTTTAGTACTAACAATGGTGCAACAGTGGAGACTTCTTTTAATGCTGGAAAATCAGAGAAGACCGAAGGTTCAAATCAAGATGATCTTGATGATGTAGAAGCTAACTTTGTGAGAAGAATGAAAAAGGGCACTAGTAAGTACGATGGTAAATTACCTTTCAAATGTTTCAATTGTGGGCAAATAGGTCAATATGCTTCAAGATGTCCAAACAAAACTGTGAACAATAAGAATAAGGAAAACAAAGGTAAGTGATCAAAAAAAGCTATTATGTTAGAGAAGATGCAAGTATTTCTAATGATGAATCTAATTATGGAGATTATGATGATAATGAATGCTTGTTCATGGCTTTAAAAGATGGATCTGTTTCTTCTAACTCTAAAAGATGTGTGAAGGAAAGTGCTCCAGAGACAAAGGATAAGACTAAAGGTACTTTGGTATCTTCTTTTCATGCTAGACAGGATAATAACTATTGGATCATTGATAGTGGTTGCTCAAATCATATGACCAGAGACAATAGTAAGTTTGTTAAACTTGAAAAGTATGATGGAGGACTTGTTAGATTTGGTGATGATTTAGGTGTTGAGATTTGTGGAATATGTTCAATAAGTTTTGATGGAAAGCATAATATTGATGATGTTTACTATGTCAAAGCTTTAAGGCATAACCTTTTGAGTTTTTGACAAATGTTAGCAAAGGATATAATCTTAATTTTCAAGATAATGGATGTGAGATCAGAAAAGGGTCTGGAACTATCATTGCTACTGGAAAAATGACAAATGGAAATGTTTATGAGCTCAAGGGTGTTGGTGGTTGTTTTATGACTCAGATTAATAAAAACTATTTATGGCATAGGAGGATGTGCCATATTAATTTTGATAACTTGGTTAGAATCAATTCAGTTCAAGTAGTGAGAGATCTGTAAAGGATTACAAATCCTATCAATGTTGTCTACAAAGATTGTCAGTTTGGAAAAAAACAAGAATAATTTTCCAGGGAAAAGAACAATCTTCTATCTGATTGTTGGAATTGGTGCATACAAACCTTTGTGGTCCTACAAGAGTAAGAAGTCTTCAAGGTGATAGGTATTTCATGATTTTGATTGATGATTATTCTAGATTGACATGGGATACTTTTCTTAGAGAAAAATCTAAAGCCCTAGATATATTCAAATCATTTAAAGTTATGGTTGAGAATGACATGGATATGAAGATCAAATGCTTAAGGTCTAACAGAAGTAGAGAATTCACCTCCAATGAATTTAACATATTTTGTGAGAACCATGACATAAAGAGGCACTTGTATGCCCCTAGGACTCCTTAGCAAAATTGAGTGGTTGAAAGGAAAAATAGGATTGTTTAAGAAGATGCAAGGACTATGATGAAATAAGCTAACCTACTGGAAGTCTATTGAAGAGAAGCAATTCATAATGTTGTTTACATACTTAACAAAGTTCAAGCAAAAGAAAACAAAACAAAGACTCCCTATGAGTTGTGGTATGGAAGGATGCCTACTGTCAAGTACTTTAGAGTTTTTGGAAGCAAATCCTATATCAAAAGAGATGATGAAAACATAGGAAAGTTTGATGCAAGATCTAATGAAGGTATCTTCCTTGGATATTCTACTAAAAGAAAATCTTATAGATGTTATATAATAAAAGTATAAGAAGGATTGTTGAGAGTGCAAATGTCAAAGTTGATGAAGATTTGCAGAATTCAATGGTGATGGATGGATATAAATCAAATGAAACTGCTTGTAGAGAAGAAGAAGAAGAAGAAGAAGAAGAATAAGAAGAAGAAGAAGCTAAGGAATTGGAAGTACATGATGAATAGGAAGAAACTCTGGAAAATACCCCTAAAACCCTTAAGTATGTGCAAAGAAATAATTATGAAGAATAGATCATTGGAGACAAAAGCAACTTGGTGTGTTGAAAAGAAGAAAAGTTGTTGAAGAAAAGGTAAATTTGTGTTTACTTTCTAAAGTTGAACCTAGAACTGTAACTGACACATGTAAAGATAAATATTGGATGAAGGAAATGGAAGAAGAACTTATGCAGATTGAAAAGAATCAAACTTGGGAACTTGTCCCAAGACCTACAAACAAGAAATAATTGGTACTAAATGGGTTTTCAAAAGAAAATTGAATGAGAATTGAGAAGTGGTAAGAAACAAGGCAAGGCTTGTGTTTAAGAGTTACTCACAAGTTGAAGGAATAGACTTTTAGAAGACATTTGCTCTAGTGGCTAGAATGGAAGCAATCGGGATTTTTTTAGCTTTTTCAACACATAAGGATTCCAAATTTTATCAAATGGATGTGAAATATGCTTTCTTGAATGGAGAATTGGAAGAAGTCTACATGGAACAACTAGAAGGATTTCAGTTATCAAATAAATCAGATATGGTTTGCAAATTAAAGAATTATTTATATGGATTGAAGCAAGCTCCAAGAGCTTGATATGCAAGGTTGGAAAAATATTTGATACAAAAAGGATTCGATAAAGGCACCGCAGATATTAATCTCTACTTCAAAGTTGAAAATTATCAAATCTTGATTGTAGTTGTGTATGTTGATGACATAATTCTTAGAGCAAATAAAGAGCTACGTGTAAAAAATTTGCAGAAGAGATGCAAAAAGAGTTTGAGATTTCTATGTTTAGGGAGATGAATTTCTTCCTTGGGCTAAAAATTAATCAAATAGATAAAGGCATATTCATTTCACAGTCAAAGTATGTCAAAGAAATGTTGAAGAAGTTTGGAATGGAAGACTCCAAACTGATATGTACTCCCATGGTTACTGGTTGCAAACTGAGCAAGGATGGTGAATCCCCTAAGGTTGATTAGAGTAAGTACAGATCTATGATTGGTGGACTGCTATACCTAACTGCTACTTGACTAGATATCATGCATGCAATCTATCTTGTGGATAGATTTCAAGAAGATCCTAAAGATTCACATGTTGCAACAATAAAGAGGATATTTAGATACCTAAAGGGACTCCAAATCATGTCTTGTGGTATCCAAAGGATACTATTTTCATATTGAGTGCTTATACAGATACAAATTGGGCTGGTTGTGTGGATAAAAAAAGTACAAGTGGTGGTGCATTCTTTTTTGGATGTAGATTAGTATATGGGCTAAGCAAGAAACAAGATTTGATTTCTTTATCTACTGCAAAGGCTGAGTACATTGCAGCAACATCTTGTTTCACATAGGTGTTGTGGATGAGGAAAAAAATGAAGGATATAAGAGTGGTTTATGATGAGCCTATTTATATCTTTTGTGACAATATAAGTGCAATAAACATTTCAAAGAATTAAGTGATGCATTCAAGGACAAAACATATTTCAATTAGATATCACTTTCTAAGAGATAAGGTTATGGAGAATGAAGTGAATCTTGAGTATGTGCCTACAAAGGATTGGATTTTTGACATATTCACTAAATCTCTTCCTAAGGATACTTTTGAGTATCTCTAGGAGAAGTTGGCGGTTATTTCCCCTCCTTCTTTGAACTAGATGCATAAGGAGATGCATCAATCCAATGGATCTCAAGATAAATCCTTTACTCCAGACTGATGTTGGTGGCTACCTCTTAGGGGGGTAGGTAGTGGTATTGCAGATTGTTGCGGTCAGTGGTGTGTAATGTCAAAAGGGGAAAATAATGCAATTTTTTTTATCCTTTGCCATTGATGTAAAAGGGGGAGAAAGAGTCATGTGAAGAAGTCTATTTATAAAGGGAGAGTCATGTAAGGTGGAGAGTGAGTAAAGAGAAAAGAGAAAAGGAAATAGGTATGTTCAGAGTTGTGTCTTTGATGATTTTTCATATCATGTGTTACCATCAATGACAAAGGGGGAGATAGTTGCAAGTATGTGTAGATTAGTTTTTTCATTGATGTCAACAAGCTTTTGTCTTCATTGATTTCAACTATATGTGTTGAGGGAGATCGGTGTTGAAGATGAACAGTTGGTGTTGTCTATGCTTTTATTTTTTGCACTATGTTGTCATTAGTTAATCTACTAGTGTTAACCTCTAGTGTTGCTTTGATAAGCTTCTATATATGGATGTAGTAGTGTTGAAGTTAATATGGATATGTCTTTGGTGCTTGGTTTCCAAGTTCTTTTGAGAAAATTTGATAAAAAGAGGAAACAATGTGTTGTAGTGTTGTTTTGGGTTATAGAGAGATGTTTTGATTTTGCTTTGCATTTCTTTTAAGTTGAAGATTTTCCTATGTGATTCAGATATGTTGATGGGAGGTGTTCAGAGGTGTTATATTCAAGATATGGTATTTTGGATCGTCGTACAATAGAAATTGTGTTCACCAATGTGTGACTGTGCATTTCAAGGTGTATAGGAGAAATGTTTATGCTTTGTATTTCTCCACAGTTATGCTTTAGGTCTTACAATTCTGAAGGTGTGTTGATGGTGTTGGTAGTTTACCTCATTCAAGAGGATTTGAGGTTTGGTGCTTTGGAAGATAGTTTTTCAAGTAACAGTGTATGGCAGAGTTGTCTAATTGTATTGGGTTTGTACATTCTTCAGGTGAAAGTTGTTGTGAAGGATTTTGTTGGATTTTAGGATGTTTGAGGAATATTCTAGATCATGTTCAAGCATGGTGTGTGGTTTTCAAGTCGTCCTTGGGTTTGAGAAAGAGTGTACTTCAAAGTTTAAAGGTGTTTGCACAAGTAACAATTGACCTGGTGTTTACACTTCATGCAAAGGATAAATGTTGTATAAGGAAGTGTGTGGTTGAGTAGTGTTGTTGATTTGGGTCCCAATTAAGTTATTATGTGGTCTGCATTCACTTCTACCCACCATGGGTTTGTTTTTGTGTCAACCTAATTTGAATTTGCACATTTGAGGTGCATAACCGAACTTGGAGAAAGGTTTCAAGGTTGAAGTAGATATAAATATGAGTTGAGTTTTTGAGGGATGAGGTGTGTGAAGCGTGAGATGTGAATGATGTGAATTGCAAAGTTGTAAGGCATGAAATTATGAAGTGCAGTGCGAGCTTTCAAGTGTTGGATTATTGGATGCAATGAGTAGAAGGTGTTTGCAATCATTCAAACAGAGCATGAAGGTGTTGGAGCTATTGTGGTGGATTCTCTATTGCATTGAGATCATGTTATTTGTGTAACATTTCTTCTTTGTCTTTGTTTTCTACTCCAACAGTAAGCCTTTGTTGTGAGCCTCTCAGGGCAGTTTTCCCCTTCTAGCAATGAGCCTTTGTAACCAGTTTTGCAATTACTTATATTGTGAGCTAATCCTCACGTGGTTTTTCCCTCCTTGGTTTTTCTATGTAAATTTGGTGTTCTTTTGTGCATGGTGTTAAAGTTGTTTCAATTTCTGTTATTTTCTTTTCATGTTAAATCATCATAACAAATTAAGGGTTTAATATATGAATGTGGATCTGAATGTTAAGAGGTTTTTTGAAGGTTTAAGGTACAACTGATTCACCCCCCCTCTCAGTTGTCTTGTTCATTCAACATCTTCAAGATTTTAATTGCACTTGTATTCTCACATAATATGGAATGGGATGCTCAAATTCAACCTTGATGTCCTTCAAATTTTTCTTTATCCAAAGAACCTGAGTGCAACTAGAAGTTGTTGCAATATACTCTACTTCCACTATTGACAATGAGAATTGAGCTTGTTTCTTACTCAACCATGATACAAGATTGTTGCCAAGAAAGAATACACCTCCACTTGTATTTTTTCTATCATCAACACTGCCAACCCAATCTGCATCTGCATAAGTTGTGAGGGTGAAATATTCACCTCTTAGATACCACAATCCAAAATCCATAGTGACCTTTAAATATTTGAATATTCTATTTACTAATTGCACATGAGTTTTCTTTGGTGCTTCCTCAAACCATGTCACCAAACCAACTACTTGCATAATATCAAGTATTGTAGTTGTCACATATAATAAAATTCCAATAATGAACATGTATAGAGTTTAATTGGCCTTAGGAGATTCATCATCCTTACTCAATTTGCATCCTTTAACCATGGGAGTGTGTATTGGATTGTAATCCTCCATCTTAAATTACTTCATCTCCTTAATATACTCAGTTTTTGAAATAAATATCCCCTTATTTAATTAGGAAATTTGCAACCCAAGGAAGAAATACAACCCACTAAGCATTAACATTTTGAACTCCTTTTGCATGTTCATGTCAAACTCTTGGCACATCTTGTCACTACTACCTCCAAAAATGATATCATCTACATAGACCACAATAATCAACAGGTCATCCCCTTCATTCTTGATATATAGATTGTTATCTACAATATCTCTTTTGAAACCTTGATGTTGTAGATACTTGTCTAGTCTTGAGTACCAAGCCCTAGGGGATTTTTTCAGCCCATAAATTACCTTCTTTAGCTTGTAAAAATAGTCTTGATTTTTTGATAGAATGAACCCATCAGGCTATTCAATATACACCTCTTCCTCCAAGTTTCCATTTAGAAAAATTGACATCACATCCATCGAGTAGAATTTGAAATTCTTGAAACTAGCAAGGGCTAAAAACATCCTTATTGCCTCAAGACAAGCAATAGGTACAAATTTCTCTTTAAAATCAATCCTCTCAACTTGAGAATATCCCTTGCATACAAGCCTTGCTTTGTTCTTGAATACTTGTCCATGCTCATTCAACTTGTTCTTGAAAACCCATTTAGTGTGAATGGCATTCTTGTCCTTAGGTCTTGGGACAAGCACCCAAGTTTATTTTTTTTCTATTTGATCAAACTCTTCTTCTGTGGCTTTCACCCAATACTTGTCTTCTTGAGCTTCTTCAAAATTTCTAGGTTCCACTTTAGAGAGAAAGTACAAGTTCACATGTTCAGATGTACTAGCTACTCTCCTCATTAGGATTTTAGTGTCTCTATCACCAATGATTAGATTTTCTGGATGATTCTTTTGAACAAACCTAGATAGTGTCTTGTATGGTGCCCTTGATGGTGCTTTTGGGTCTCTTTGCTCAAATTTTTCATTTTCAACTTCTTCCTCTACTTCTTCTTTGCAACTATCTTCCTTTTGACAATCAATTTCTTGTGTTATTTTCTTTTAATTTCTTTCCTCATCAATTCTCACATTTACACTTTCAACATTTTTTTGTAATCTTTTGTTATAGCATGTATAGGCCTTGTTTCTCATAGAGTATCCAAGAAAGATACCATCATCACACCTAAAGTCAATTTTTTCCAAGTCTTCATCATCTTTCCTGATCTAACATTTGTTCCTAAACACTTTCAAATACATCACTCATGCAGGCCTTGTTGGAAATATTGTCCTTTATGTCAAAGGCATATGGACAAGATTGTTAGAATTATAATCATTGATGTCAAAAGAACACTTCCATGATGAAAATTTGGTTGATTAAAGACAAGGAATAATAAGATTGATTCAATTTATTTATGGCTGACCTCCATCTACTTATGGCAGTGCTAGATTTAAAAGGTAGAAATTAAAATTATTTTTTATTAAAGGTGGCCGACTTACTTTGAAAGGTGAATTTAAATATTTAAAATAAATTTTATGTCAAATATTGGTCAACCTACTTTTGATAAATTGCATGATTTGGATATAAATACAAGTTATTTTGGAGGTTAGAAAGCAAGTTCTTCAATAAAAAATCATTCATTTTAAGAGAAAAAATTACGAGACTTGAAGAGAATATTTAAGAAGAAAATGAGCAAACTTATAGTAGATATTGTGCATAATTTGGAGCAGACCTTTAAGGTATATTTATAGTAGACATTGTGCCTAATTTGAAGTAGACCTTTAAGGCAGGTTTATAACAATCTATGTGCCTGATTTGGAGTAGACCTTTAAGGCAGATTTACATCAGACATTGTGCTTGATTTGGAGCAGACCTTTATGGGAGATTTATGGTAGACATTGTGCCTAATTTGGAGTGGAATTTGGATTATAAATTGCATCATTTTGGAGTAGAGATATAAGGTGAACTTGAGCAAAGATATAAGGTAGATTTGGAGCAGAAAAAAGTGAATTTTTGGAGTAGATTTTGGAGAGGTTGGTGCCTCTCACTAGAAGGGATTGGTGTCTCTTATTGAGTTGGTGCTCAATAGTGGGGATAGGAGTCTCTAGTGGGTTGGTGCCTACGAATTTTGTAAGAATATTTATAAAAGCATTTTTTTGTCATATTTTGCTCTCGTAAGGATTCCCACATAAAATTGTGTGTCTCTTATGTGTGTTCTCAATTATTATATCTTGCATAAATGGTATTTCTATGGATAATCAAGGTTCGAAGTAATATTGTTATTTTTTCTTAAGTTGAGAAGAATAATTAAAGTTTTGATCTATATTGATTCACCCCCCTCTTAGTATAAGTGTGTGTTTCATCAATTGGTATTAGAGTAGGTTCCTTTGGAAATAGCTTAATCACTCAAAGGTAGATTGTGGAAGTACACATGGTCAAAGGAAATGGATTTTCCTCAACTAGGGCACCACTATTTGATGGATTGAATTATGTTTTTTGGAGCATAAGGGTGGAGGCTTACTTGAATGCTCTAGAAATGATATTTGGCAATATGTTGAAGTCGGTTATACTCATACAAACCCAATAACGTACCAAGCCAAAAAAAGGCAAACAAGAACAATGCCAAAGCTAGAAATGAAATCCTATGTGGATTATCCAAATCAAATTTTGTGAAGGTTATGCATTACAAAATGGCTAAGAACACATGGCACAATTTTAAAAATATATATGGAGATGACAAAGTTAAGAAGGCCAAGCTTCAAACCCATAGGAGACAATTTGAATGTTTAAATATGAAGGGCGAGGAAGATGTTACTTATTTGCTTCGTGTGGATGAAATCGTCAATACCATC
The DNA here is from genome assembly GCA_007258455.2 of Sequoia sempervirens. Lineage (NCBI taxonomy): Eukaryota > Viridiplantae > Streptophyta > Pinopsida > Cupressales > Cupressaceae > Sequoia > Sequoia sempervirens. Next base: position 85,994 of record VDFB02028317.1, read on the forward strand.
TAAGATCTTCGAGAGAAAGTTAAGGATGAAATAATTATGAAAAAGGTTTTAAGATCTCTCCCGTGAGATTTGATATGAAATTTTTTTTCATCGAGGAAATGAGGGATCTAGATACTTTCAAGACGGATGAGTTACATGGGATCCTTACAGCATATGAAATAAGGATGGAGAAGGAGAAGCCATCAAAACAAGTAGTGGCCTTCAAAGCATCCAAGAAGAAGAAGAAAGGATACAAATCAAGTGAAAGTTCAAGTGATGAAGAGGAAGCTCATTTTGTGAGGAAGCACAAGAAAATATTCAACAAACACAAAGGTAAGTATACCCTTAAATGTTTCAATTGTGGTAATTTAGGCCATTTTGCTTCCAAATGTCCTCAAACTGAGAGTGAGAACAATGAAGAGGAAGAAAAATATAGCAAAAATAAGGAAGGAAATATCACCATAACAAGAAAAGGACCATATGAGGCAAGTATGAAACTAAGAACTTTCGAAGATATACGAATAGTCTTTACATCTAAGAAGCAAGTAGCTCATCCGAAGAAAGCAGTGGAAGCCTCTCTGATTGGGATAGAGAATAAATACTCTTCATAGTGATAGAAGCTAAGGATGGTGAAGACATAAGGAAATAAGAACATATCAAAGCTAATGAAGAAGAGGAGCTTGAGAAATATCTCTATTTTGCTTATCATAAGATTGAGAAGCTCAAAAAGAGAAATTTGAGGCTAAAGTCACAACTTCAAGAAGATAATGAAACTAAGGTGAAATCATTTCAAAGTCTTGAAGAATAAAGAAAGATGATCATTGACCTAAAGATTTAAATTGAGGAAGCAAAATGAATTGTCGAAGTTGTAAGAGATCGGCTAAAGGCAAAGCAATTAGATTGAGAAATTAGGGCATGAAGTTGTTTCCTTGAGGAAGGAGTTGGAGAAATTGAGTAATCAATTAAATTGAAGCATGAAGTTTGAAAAGAAATCTGAAATTTTGGAGGACATTATCAACTCACAAAGACCACCTTTCATCAATACTGGCCTTGGTTTTGAAGAAAAATAGATCATCAAAGAAGGCTCAAGCTCTAAGACTGGAGAGTTACCAAAGAAGAAAAATTAAGATAAGTCCAAAAGGTATGTAGATGTGCTCAAAAGCTCCATTAATGGTGATAGCTACAAGAAGAGAGAAAGTAATATCACTCACAAACCAATATCCCTCACAATGCCAACAATGAATATTTCAAAAGACCATTTCCTCAAAGGCAAGTTGTAATGCCCTGTCTTGTAACCTAAAGAATGTTGCAATGACTATGATAGTGTAGTAAAAAAAATTTAAAAGTGTAAACATGAACTTCACTAATGCAAACATTCCTTAAGATACCCGACGACACACTACATGTAAATCCCATAATTAACATAAGTAACTAAACATAGCATGTATTTAATTCTCATAAACTTAAGAGCATACATTCATTAATAAATAAATTACATCAATGAAGGTATAATGTACAAAAATGATTCTTTCTAACATTGCATTTATAATAACATTTACAATACTCATTTCCAAATGAGGTAGGTCGTACAAAAGTGTACAATTACATATTACAAAAGTTCTCCCTGATTACAATTGAGGAGTGATACAAGAATAAGGTTTCCACTGATACAAATAAGTAAGTACATTTTCACACACAAGCTCTCCATCCAAGAAGTACTCGTTGCCACAAACAAGAATTGGGGACCCAATGGTGTAAGGTACACATTCCACCCAACCAAGTGGTACCCATAGGCCCACCCCCCATGCTAGGAGATAGTAAAAAGGTTCCCTAGACATAACCTTCAAACCCTAGACACAGGAAAAACCATAGACAAAACTATACAAGTACAAACTTAACTTAATGGTTACATTGCTTCCAGAACAGAAGGATCAGATACACTAAGTTCACAAGGATACTGTTATTATAGGTGGAGTGTCATCACAATGTTGCATAGGTTACCCAGGAGAATCTTCCTAGGTTCTGGCCCCCATCTTGGGTTACCCTAATAACCTCTTACGAAACCTGGCCCCTCATGCAATCTGTTGCGGAATCGAATATCTTTCATAATGACTAGATATCGATTTTTCCATTCCATGCCTTCTCGACTCATCCCCAAGTCTGAACTAGCCCTTGAGTCCATGAGTGAGGCATAATTAATCCAGTTAAATATTTTAGACTACCTAAGATGTTGATTTAGTTTTCACTGATTAACTAACTCTACATGAGTTACCCAGGCACCACTTTGTGTGTCGGCCCTCATAAAGAGCCACTCCCCTAATAATAACACAAGGAAACTAATTCCACTAACTAAGGGTAGACAAGGTGCACATAAACCAACATCAAATACCAAACATATAACAACAAACATCACAACCTGTTCATAGAACCAGGTGTCTAAAATATGAATAGAACCATGTGCACTACCCTAGTTTATTCGAAATATGAAACCATCATAAAAATAACTCCCTTTCAAAAAAATTACATCTGGAAGACTTATTAACCTGTATAGTCCCCAATATGCCCAATAAGAGTAAAAACAACTTAAAGCATTTCAGGCATAATAAAAATCTAATGTTAGGATTTACTAAATCCAATCAATTCAATAACATATAGTATGAAATTAACCAACTAAAATATAACTCATTTTCCATTCATTATGAAAATCAAAACTAATATTTACCCAATTCCATATTCATGCATTATAATGAAATTTTGATTTCTCTACTTAATACATTTCATTATAAAAATAACTATTTATGATTTTCATACACTAATAAACAATATAATATACATTTAAATAAATGAACATTCAAACCATTTTAATTGAATATTTATTTAAATATATAAATATACATATATTTTTTTTGTCCAAAGTAAATCTATAATTACTAAATTTTAAACACAATTATAAATTTATATAATTACAATATATATATATATATATATAACATATATTATACATATAATACATACATATTATAATTATTATTTAAAATAAAAATAAAAACAAATTTAAATTTAATAAAAAAACAAAGGGCGGGGTCGGCTACCTACACAGTCGAACCCCTCAATGGGGGGGCGCGGTTGTGCAGGTAGCGTCAGCACTACCTGTGAAGGCAGCGTTGGGTGCTACCCTCACAGCCGACTCCCCTATGGGGTCGGCCGTGGGGGTAGTGCCCCCTGTGCCTCCCATTACCAAACTTTTTTTTAATATTTTTTTTTTTAAATCCAAAATAAAACCCTGTGATTTAAAATCACGTACGGAAATTTGACGAATTTCCACTGAGCATTCTTACCAAATTTAAATGTTAAATGTATATTTGTATATGTATATGTATATATAACATTTATATACATATATATATGTAAATATATATACAATTTAATCAATAAATAAAATATTATAATCAGGCAAATATTCTTAGAGAGGGTTTTCTATAGGAAACTGAGAAATCTACCAATTTGACACAAATTTACCAGAGATTTTCAATTTTCAATAACAAAGGGTTTTCAATTCAAATTATCAAAATCTTTTCTACAGGAAAAGTTTAGCAAAGTTCTTCCTAGAGGTTTATTTTCCCCAAATTTAACATAGAACTTCATTTATAAATCTACGGAGATTTGTTTTGTTTCATTTTGAGAATTTTCTATTGTTTAACAAAACCTTCTGTGTTGTTCTCTGATTTTAATATAAAATCTTGTTTAGAAATTTAACACAGAGAGGTAACAAATTTTCTACAAAATATTTCAACAAAAAATTACCGAGAAGAACAGAAGCTTCAATCAAAATTATTTCTTCAGGCAATCTTTCTATTTTACAAATTTAACAAAACAACTACAAAAATAAATCTTAATACAAACAATCTTTTCAAATCACAATACAACTAACTAAATAGCAAAGAACCTGTTTTCTTGTAGCTTGAAGAATCGAAAGTTGAAGAAAAGCTTTGCCTGCTGCGTGCAACTTCCAAAGCCCTTTTCAAATCTCCACTTTTTCTTCCAAAATTTTAAAAATCAAAACCCCAAAAATCACAATATTTTTCCAGCAATTCTCTGTTCCTTTTCTTTTCCATGAAATCCTTTCTTGCCTTTTCCAATTCTGGGAATATTCTCTCTGAGAAAATCCTCAACAAGAATTTTCATTTAATTCAACTAACACACATGGCAAATCAAGAAAATATCTTCTAACAAACTCACGAATATTTTCTTCTAACAATTATCAAGAATTTATTTTATTTTATTGAATTTAAGAATTCAAAATTAATTTTATTTTTATTTTAATACATATTTAAAATTCCATTTCGCACAAAAGCATTTAAAGAATATTTAATCTATTCACTCAATAATAGGAAATTTAACCAATTAATTTATTTATTTAATAAAATAACTTTAATCGCAATGATTAAATTATTTTACCAATAAACTAATTTAATTAATTAAATAAAATATGAAGCTTTTATCTACAATATTTAAAATTAATTTAAATAAGCATTAAATTATAGAGAACATTAATCTAACATTAAATTCACAAAATAAACCTTGCATAACAAATAACAAGACAAACAAAGACGTGACAACCAAACATACCAGACCTAAACTGAAGACATATTGTGACTAGGTTTGAGGCTAGACTAGGAAAAACCTCATTACTATCTCTCAATCAACATTGCCATTGAGCCTGTACATGCTTAGACCTGTAAAACTAGGTGGAGTCAGTGTCATGTACCTACAATCCTGCAATCAGACATATAACATACATATACATAATCCATGATTCAAACACACTGTGAAGAGAAAATCGCGAAAATCACAGGGCACTCACAAACGAGTGATGCAACTATGTTCTCCTCACCAATAAATATCACATCGAACTGACAAAATAAATATCAATTAATCTACCATGAACATGTATAGCAATAACATCTCAAGTAAACATCCATGCTAACATAAAGCATGTTAGAAATAAACACCACCAAATAGTGTATCATCACATCATAAAATAAATCCACCATCGCTCTACAGTCAACGATCAAATACATCAAAACAAGGTATCAGGGTCTATCAAAGTGAAACATACTGTCAGAAAACATAAGCAAAATGGATGGGTACTACACAAGTACAAATGAACAGGTTTCACCATTCCTTTTATGGTTATTGTTTCTTTTGCAATAAATTTGGTCATAAAGCGATGGATTGTAGAGTTCATGCAAGGAGGGATTTGGGTTTCTTAAAAAGGAAATATAATCCATTTGCATCTTTAATGGACTACAACATCATGTGCTACAAGTGTAATAATTTTGTTCATATACCATGTTCTTGTAGAAGTGATTTTGTTGTACCTCTGAAATAAAACAAGAAGTGGGAAGTTCATGACAAGATAAAAGAGCAATCTACAAAAGTTTGGAAGAAGAGCCAGGAACATGAAATGACTAAGAAATCCATGCTAGTACAAGCATCCTTTCATGTGCAAAATAAATAAAATCAGTGTTATATTGATAGTGGGTGCTCAAGCCACATGACAGGGGATAAAAGCAAGTTCCTTACTTTCATTAAGGAGATAAATGGAGGCTTTGTTAAGTTTGGAGATAATGGTATGACAAGAATAATAGGAAAAGGAACTCTTAGTTTTGACAACAAAAAGATAAGAATGGGAAATGTATTATATATTGAAGGTTTGAAGCATAATCTTCTAAGTGTTATTCAATTATGTGATCAAGGGAACATGCTCACATTTCATCCTAGTGGTTATAAAATTAGAAAGACAAGAACAGGGAAACTTGTTGCAAATGCTAGCAGAACTACAAATAATCTATATATTCTTAGCGAAGTCAATGGAGGAAAATACTACATGGCACAAGAAGATGAGAGCTAGTTGTGGCACAAAAGGATGGGACATTTGAACTTTAGTAACATTGTTAAGATTAGAAATAAGCAAGTCATAATACATGTAAAAGATAGAAAAGCCCCCTAATATTGTTTGCAAACAGTAACAATTTGGAAAGCAAACAAGGTCAAGTTTTAAATCAAAGGAGTAATCTACATCAAATCCCTTGGAACTTATACATACTAACCTATGTGATCCAACAAGGACAAAATGCTTACAAGGTGAGAGCTATTTCATGTTACTAATAGATGATTATTCTACAATGACTTGAATTACCTTCCTAAAAGAAAAATTGGAAGCCCTTAAGAATTTTAAGGCATTTAAAGATTTGGTAGAGAATGAAACTAGTTTGAGAATCAAATACCTAAGATCTGATAGAGGAGAAGAATTCACCCCAAATGAGGTTGAAGAATTTTGTGAACAGTATGGAATAAGAAGACAATATTCATCTGCAAGAACTCCATAGCAAAATGGAGTTGTTAGTAAAAATAGGACAGTCCAAGGAATGGATAGAGAAATTTTGAATGAGTCTAATCTTCCTGACACCTTATGGAAAGAAGCAGTGCATAGAACTTTGTTATGCTTTAAATCAAGCACAAATCAAGGTGAACAATAGAAAAACTCCATACAAACTTTGGAAGGGAATTCTTGCATTGATTCAATGAAATACTTTAAGGTATTCAGGATAAAATTCTATATCAAGTGAGATGATGAATACATGATAAAATTTGATTCTAGGTGTGATGAGGGTATCTTCCTTGGACACTCTACAAGAAGCAAGGCCTATAGATGTTATAAAAAATTATTGCACAAAATTGTTGAAAGTGTAAATGTGAGAGTTGATGAAGAAAGGTATCAAAAAGAAATAGCACAAGAAGTTGATCATCAAGAAGATATTGTTAAAGAAGAAGCAATAGAGGAAGAAGATGAAAATGGAGAATTTGAACAAAGAAAACCAAAACTCCATCAATAGTACCACCCAAGACTCCATCCAAATTTGTTCAAAAGAATCATCTAGAAAATCCAGTTTTTGGTGACAAAGATACATAAATTCAAACGAGGAGAGTAGCCACTACATTTGAACATGCAAATTTGTCCTTGCTCTCTAAAATGGAACCTAAATTTTTTGAGAAAGCTCAAGAAGACAAGTATTGGGCAAAAGCTATGGAAGAAGAATTAGATCAAATCGAGAAGAATGAAACTTGAGAACTTGTCCTAGGACCTAAGGATAAAAATGTGATTGGCACTAAGTGCGTATTCAGAAACAAGTTGAATGAGGATGGCCAAGTCATGAGGAACAAGGAAATATTAGTATGCAAGGGATATGTTGAAGTTGATGGAATTGATTTCGAAGAAACTTTTACCCCTAATGCACATATGGAGGCTATAAGGATTTTTTTAGCCTTCGCTTGTTTCAAGAATTTTAAAGTCTATCAAATGGATGTCAAATCAACTTTTCTTAATGAAAACTTGGAAGAAGTGTATATTGAATAGCCAGAAGGGTTTCTCCTATTAAATAATGAGGAATATGTATGTAGGCTAAAGAAGGCGCTTTATGGACTGAAACAAGCCCCTAGGGCTTGGTACTCAATATTGGACACATATCTACAACAACAGGGTTTCAAAAAGGGTATTGTTGACAATGATCTATACATTAAAACTAAAGGTGATCATCAGTCGATTATTTTAGTTTAAGTGGATGAAGTTATTTTTTGAGGTAACAATAATAAGATGTGTTAAGATTTTATAATTCAAACATGCAAAAGGATTTTGAAATGTCTATGCTTGGTGAGTTGTCTTTCCTTCTCGAGTTGCAAAGTTTTTAATTAGATAAGGGGATATTCATTTCACAAACCAAGTATATTAAAGAAATGTTGAATAATTTTAGGATGGAGGACTGCAATCCAATAAGTACTCCCATGATTACAAGATGTAAATTGAGTAAGAATGATGAATCTCCTAAGGTGAACCAAACTCTATATGGGTCCATGATTGGAAGTTTGTTATATGTGACAACAATAAGACCTAACATTATACAAGCAGTTGGTTTGGTGGCACGATTTCAAGAAACACCAAATGAAACTCATGTTTAAGCAGTGAAGAGAATATTCAAATATCTAAAAATCACTATGGATTTTTGGTTGTGGTATCCAAGAGGTGAAGACTTCACCCTCATAGCATACACGGATGCAAATTGGGTTGGTAGTATTGTTGATATAAAAACCACAAGTGAAGGTACATTATTTTTTGGCCACAATCTTGTATCATCGTTAAGTAAGAAATATGAGTCGATTTATTTTTCCACAATAGAAGTTGAATATATTGTAATAGCTTCTAGTTGCATGTAAGCCCTTTGGATGAAGCAAACCTTGAAGGACATCAAGGTTGAGTATGAGCACCCCATTTCCATCTTTTGTGATAATACAAGTGTAATTAACATATCAATGAACCCAGTCATGCACTCTAGAATGAAACGAATATAGATCAAATATCATTCCATAGAGAGCAAGTGGTTGATTAGCAGGTGAATTTGGAGTATGTTGCTACAAACGAACATATTGTAGAAATTTTCACAAAGCCACTAACAAAAGATACTTTTGAATACCTGAGGGAGAAATTGGGATTGATATCACTCTTATCCAGTCACTAAGTTTGTCAATAGAAGCATATGTTCAAGGGGAGCTGTTCATTTTCTTATCTTTTTTCCCTGAGATATCTTTGCCATTGATGTCAAAGGGGGAGAAGTAAAGTAAGGGGAGCATTTCAATTAGGGGATAATTTTAGTCAGGGAGAGAAGTGTGGTCTTGTTGCATTTTAAGATTATCTCTTTATAGGGTTGCCATCAATGACAAAGGGGGAGATTGTTGGAAATATTATCATTGATGTCAAAGGTGTATGGACAATATTGTTAGAACTATTATCATTGATGTCAAAACAAGACTTCTATGATGAATATTTTGTTGATTAAAGACAAGGAATAATAAGAGTTTGATTTAATTTATTTATGGCAGACCTACATCTACTTATTATAGCACTAAATTCAAAAAGTAGAAATTAAAATTAATTTTTATCAAAAGGGGTTGATCTACTTTGAAAGGTGAATTTAAATATTTAAAATAAATTTTATGTCAAATCTTGGCCAACCTACTTTTGATAAAGTGCATGATTTGGATATAAATACAAGTTATTTTGGAGGTTAGAAAGGAATTTCTTCAATGCAAAATTATTCATTTTAAGAAAAAAATTTACGAGAAGAGAAAATTTAAGAAGAAAATGAGCATACTTATAGCAGATATTGTGCCTAATTTGGAGCGTACCTTTGAGGCAGATTTGCAACAAACATTGTGTCTAATGTGGTGTAGACCTTTAAGGAATATTTATAGCAAGCATTGTGCCTAATTTGGAGAAGACCTTTAAGGCAGATTTATAGCAAACATTGTGCTTGATTTGGAGCAAAACTTTATGGGAGATTTATAGTAGAAAATTTTCCTGATTTGGAGTAGAATTTGTATCAAAAACTACATCATTTTGGAGCAGAGATATAAGGAAATTTTGGAGCAAAAATAAGTAAAGTTTTGGAGCATACTTTGGAGAGGTTAGTGCCTCTCATTAGAAGGGATTGGTGTTTCTTTTTGAGTTGGTCCTCAGTGATGGGGATTGGAGTCTCCAGTGGGTTGGTTCCTATGAATTTTGTAAGAATATTTATACAAGTAATATTTTTATGTGGTTTTCTCTCGTAAGGGTTTCCACATAAAATCGTGTGTCTCTCATGTGTGTTCTTGGTTACTAGAACTTGCATATATGGTATTGTTATGGATAATTAAGGTTTGAATTAATATTGCTATGTTTTCTTAAGTTAAGAATAATTAAAGTTTTGATCTATACTAATTCACCCCCCTCTCATTATAAGTATGTGTTTCATCAGGCCTTCCCTTCTAAAGTTCATATTGTGGTTTGCTATTGTTCAACCTAATTTGTGCTCGATTCATAACACAAATTGTCCTATGCACCACTTCTCTCAAGGTTTCAAAAATCTTAGACTCATTTAACATGGCTCTTGTCATTCCTTGAACTGTTCTATTTTTCCTCTCGACAACTCCATTTTGTTATAGAGTCTTGCGATTGAATATTGCCTTCTTATTCCATGTTCACAAAAAAATTCAAATTCATTTGAGGTGAACTCTCCTCTTTCAAATCTTAGGCATTTGATTCTTAACCCAGTTTCATTTTAGAACCAAATCTTTAAATGCCTTAAATCTCTCAAAAGCTTCAATTTTTTCTTTTAGAAATGTAATCCAAGTCATCCTAGAATAATCATCAATTAATAGCATGAAATATCTCTCACCTTGCAAGTTTTTCATCCTTCTTGGCCCACATAAATCAATATATATTAGTTCCAAAGGATTAGATGTAGAGTACTCCTTTGATTTGAAGTTCATCCTTGTTTTCTTTTCAAACTAGCATTGTTTGCAAATAGTATTAGGAGGCTTTGTTATCTTCAACATGTCTCTTACAACTTGCTTATTACTGATCTTCACAATGTTGTCAAAGTTCAAATGTCCCATCCTTTTGTGTTACAACCACCTCTCATCTTCCTGTGCCATGTAGCACTTTTCTCTTTTGACTTCACTAAGGATATAAAGATTGTTTGCAGTTCTACTAGCATCTGCAACAAGTTTCCCTATTCTTGTCTTTCTTATTTCACAACCACTAGGATGAAATGTGAGTGTTCCCTTGATCACACAATTGACTCACACTTGGCAGATTATTCTTCAAACCTTCGACATATAATAATGATGAGCACATGATTATACTAAGAGGGGGGCGTGAATCATTATAACACAATTTTTACCTTTTTGAACTTAATACCATAAGCATATTAGTTGCATAATAACAACATAAGATGAAACAATTAAGCAACACAAGTAGAACACATGATTTACATGAAATCCTTTACGGGAGAAAACCACGCAAAATATTGCTTATATAAACTTTTTACAAATTTTATAGGCTCCAACTACTGAAGACACCAACCCCCCATTCACTTTCTACTCTAAATTCTGTTATAATTTTCTTCTCTAATCTGCTACAATGGTGATCATAAATCTTCCACAAAACTGATCACAATCTCCTAATAAAACCTATTGATCAACCATACAACTTCTTGCACTCTCTTTATATAATCTACAAATACAATCTTCAATAAATGTGCTCATAAACTATTATAAGTCCTACTCATATTTCACTTCAAAAATTTGTTTTAGAGTGTTCACAAAGTCCTTATATATCTACTCAAGAATGTTTCATAGCTCTTCCCATACAAAGCCTTCACAAATTTGCATAATATAATCTTCCTAATTCTTCATATGTTCTTGTGATGAATGATTTTTCTTTATATTTCACACACACAACACACACTTTCTATGATTTTCCAATATCATTTATATCTTCATAATTCTATATAGAAAGGCATCGCTTTTGAATGGATGTAGTCTTTAACAAATATTTCCACCTTTTCTTTAATCTCACCCTTTACCTTAATCACTACTCTTTGTTTATTTTTTCCTTTTTAATGCTTTTTAATATTAATTTTTAACATGCAAACCTCTACATCATACTATGTCAATAGAGTCTTTTAACTAAGTGTTGCCTTTGATACCCTTAATCGCTACATATTTCCTCATAATCTGATCGCTGCACTTTTCTTTGAATAAGACAAAGTAAAATTTGTCTTTTATGGATTTTCTCTTATATGGCATTTGTCTTATATAGAATCATTGGCTTGGAGATTAATTTTTTCCTTTAATCGTTGCTCCTTTCTATTAATTATTTTTTGAATATTATAAATTCTTGATCAATACTTTTTATAATGTAATTACTACACAACAAATCACACTTTTTTTAAACATAAAATCGCTACTTAAGAATCACCTTGCTTTTGTTTTTTTTTTTTTGTCTTTTGTGTCTTGTCTTTTCCTTTCATAACTTTTAACATTGCACATAATGAATCGTACTATTTTTGTAGCCTTTATATATTAATTTTTATTTAATTTATCATTGCCTCTTCTTTAATCATTCTACTTCCTTTTTTTAGCTTTGATTGCTTCCTTTATTAATGATTATTTACTAATCATTCTTTAGGTTGGAAATCCAACCATAGTGCACCCTCAACATATGAATAGGTTTTTGGAATCAACATCTTCTCTCTTTCCTATATCAATTGCTCCTCTCTTTTCTGTTAGCTTGACAATCTAATGTTGAATGCCTCCATCTTGTTGTATGCCCAAGGGCTCTCTATTTCATATTCCATTTCACTCTCTTGGAATTTAGCTACTTCCACCAATCTAATATCCTCTTTCTATGACTTTCTTTCAACTTATACTTCTTTAACTTGTTTTGCAATTTTATTTCTTTTTTCTTGATTTTTGCCACTTTCTTTGTTTATGGCATCTAATCCTCTTGTTGTCTTTACACAACTTCCATCTATAGTTTGCATCACTACAACATATATGGAATTGTTCTGTTTTATTCAACTCATCCTATGAGTTTTGCTATTTGTTATTGATACTAACTCCATCTTCCAATCTTTTGATGAAATTCCCTAATGCCATCTTTCATGATTGCTACCACTTGCAATCTCATCACTTCCACATCTTTTCATATTCATTTTTGCACCCTCTTCATGCAATCATTTTTTATCCAATTCAACTCAATCTTGTCTTCCTTACCCTTATATTCCATCCCTTTACTTTAGTGGTATCTATTCATATCTACGGCTTCTTCTTGATGAGCATTGTTGAGTTCCATTAGTCAAGGAAACATCATATGTTAATTCATACAATGTGGGCTTCCCTATAAACTCCTTTGACATCAATGATATTATTTTAACAATTTTTCAAAATTAATTTACAATCTCTCATACTTCTTTGACATCAATGATAATATTTCCAACAAATACATTTTTTGTCTTTGTCTTTTTGTTGTCAAAACTAAGAGTATATTTTCCTGTTATCCTTGTTGAAGCATTATCTTGAAACTTCACAGTGCCTCCATTTATTTCCTTCAAAGTGAGTAACTTTTTTTATCCCCTATCATGTGGCTTGAGCATGTTAGAAACCAAGATTTGATTGCAAACTAGAAAAATCACCTTCCATAGAAGAGAAAAACGAAAAAGCAGATATTTGCAAAAGATGTGCAAATTGATATATTCAAAATACATAATAATACAAGAGATAATTTTCTTTATAAAAGCAAAGATGCATAAACCTAATCTTATCTTGAGCAACAAGATAGCTCAACAAGATAAGGATAAAACCTATAACTTAAGAATTAAATATGCCTAAGTAAACTTATGCAAAGTGTAATTAATAATTAATTACACCAACACCCCCCCATTAGTGCAACTTAGGGAGAAGCAGATTATTATGCAAATATGAGTCTCGGCAACAAGGCCTAATCAGGTACTCATGTACAAATGCAAAGAGAGAGAAAACCCAGTGGGAAAAACCCCCCCTCAAAGAGATGAACTGCTGCGAAGAAGCACTAGAAGAACTCTGATGAAGCAACACCGGAACCCCAAATCCGGCAAGCAATGAAAGATACTTCTGTTTGCAAAATACCATATCAGAATCACAAATACAACAGCAGACCTGATGCCAAGGAACACTGGAAACTCACATACTGGATCAACCCTGGAATCTATTAACAACAGTAGATGAAAGGATGAAAGGACCCATAATGATGACAAATCTGGAAGTTGTGTCTCGCGAAGCCAATGCCAAACTGAAACTAAAACTTCCCATATGGCGAGTACCATCAAGATTCTGGAACATTAACCATAAAAACATGGCCCTCAAATGAGAAAGATCTGAACCAATGCGGATCAAGAACCATAAAATCCCAATGTGAAGTGTGAACCGAAGCAAACCAAAGATGTGTCCAGCTAAGCAAGAAAGAAGCTAAAAAGAGACAACATGATACTAGAAAAACTCATGTGAGTTGTCACCAATATGAAATATGGATGCAAGAACCCCCCTTAATGGAACTTTATATCAGTTCATTATTACAATACCCAATGATTGCAGAAGGAGAGAATGCAAAACAACAGAAACATAAGCAAAAATGCAAACCTAGTGCATGAAACAAAAATGAATGCATGCATAAAATAAGGTACACATATTTTGTAAATGACCTCAGATTTGCATAGAGGCTGAAACCAGCTTTCCAACACCGTGAAAATCACGAAAAACGGATAAGCAAGTCAAAAGATATGCTTCCCGGAGTGAAAATGGAAACATATGACTTCCGAGGCTGAAAAAGGCATCAAAAAAGCAAAACCAAAAAATCACACCTACACCATTGTGTAGAGCGTCAAAACAGCTTTCCAACGATATCTTGTTTGCAAAAAAAGAACACCGTATTCCCAAGTTACGCCCATTTCCGTGAAAGTGCTCCAAAAAAGTCCGATTTGGCCATCTACAGCCCTCAGGGGATAAAAAAATTCGGCCCCTAGTCACATGCAGGACCAGGGGCTGGCGGTAGGCTTCTGGGGCGAAGCCCCTGGTCACTGATATGACCGGAGCTAAGGCTATTGACCGGTGGGTTAGGAGCTAGCGGTTACCCCTGGCGTGTTCACATGCGCGGTTAGTACCGGCAGTTACCGCTGAACACAGGCAGGGAGCGGGGCGGGGGGGTCTGGTCCCCATGTGACCATAGCTGGCAAAAACAAAGCCCACGGGGGTGAAACTTCGACTAGCAGTAGTTGGGCGATGAACCCTGGCGGAAGTGGTGGCCGTCGGGTGGCGGGAGGGTGGTGGCCTTCAATATAACTGGTCATGCAGAAAAAAATCCATTTTTTGATTTTTTTTCCTCGATTTTTGAACCTCGAACACTGTGCCTGGGGGTCGTACGGCCCCTAGGAAAAAAAAATTTGCCTCTCCGGACGACTGTGTCCAAATCGGACAAGTTTTATATGGAAATAGGGGTTTTTGGGTGTTGTGAATCCAACGGCGAGGTCCGTTTGGGCCCAAAGTGCTCCAAAAATTAGGCAACCCCCAGATCTATCAGAAAAATCATCGAACTTGAGACCCTCGCAGATCTGGCAAACAGTGACCAAAATGAATAAAATAAAAGCCATTTCTAACTTTTTCCAGCACTCTGAATCCAACGGAAAACCCTGATCTGATCCAAGACGTTGCATAAAGATGCTCAAGGATTGAAACCCTCGAGGGACCTCGAATGAGCTCTGCACTGTGTTCCTCCAACAAAGCTAAGAAGGGGCTGCAAATCGAGGCTCTCATACCATGTTAGAAACCAAGATCAGATTTGCAAACCGAAAAGACCTTCCACATAAGAGAAAATCAAAAAAAGTAGAGAGGTTGCAAAAGAATGTGCAACATAATATTATTCGAGAATTCCATAATTACATGATAATGATTTGTTTTATAAAAGCAAATATGCATAACCCTAATCTTATCTTGAGCAACAAAATAGCTCAAAAGATAAGGATGACAACTAATTAACTTATGAATTAAATAATTACCCAAGTAAACTTATGCAAAGTGTAATTAAATATTAATTACACCAACAGAGCACCCACTATCAATATACCACTGATTTCCTTTGTTTTTCACATGAAGGGCTACTTGCACTAGCTTGGATTTCTCCTTCATTTCATAATCATGCTTCTTCTTCCAAAATTTTGTAGATACCTCTTTTATCATGTCATGAACATCCTCCTTGTTTTATTTTGGAGGTTCCACAAAATCACTTCTACAAGAACATGTTGTATGGACAAAGTTATTGCACTTGTAGCACATAATGTTGTAATCCATCAGAGGAGAAAATGGATTATAGTTCCTCTTTAATAAACTGAAATCCTTCCTTGCACGAACTCTACAATCCACTACATTATGACCAAACTTATTGCAAGAGAAACAGTAACCATAAAAGGAACGTTGAAAATTGTTCATTTGCACTTTCCTTTGAGGAAACGATCTTCCAAAATCTTCATTGTTACCTTTGTGAGGAATATTGATTTTATGAGTTATATTACTTTCTCTCTTCTTGGATCTATCACCATTGATGGAGCTTTTTAGCACATTTACATATCCTTTGGACTTCTCCTCATTTGTTTTCTTTGGTAACTCTGTAGCCTTAAAACTTAGGCCTTCTTTGGTGGTCTTCTGATTTTGTTCAAAGCTAAGACCAGTCTTGATGAAAGGTGATCTTTGGGAGTTGATAATGTCCTCTAGAATACCAATGTTCTTTTCAAACTTCATGCTTTGATTTAATTGATCATTTGATTTCTCCAACTCCTTCCTCAAGGGAACAATTTCAAGCTCCAATTTCTCACACTCCAATTCCTTTTCCTTTAGTTGATCTTTGACAACTTCTTCAATTTGTTTTGCTTCCTCAATTCGAATCTTTAGATTCATGATCATCTTTTTTTATTCTTCAAGATTTTGATATGATTCTACTTTACTTTAGCTATCATCTTGAAGTTGTGAGTTTAGTCTCAAATTTATTTCCTTGAGCTTTTTGATTTTATGATAAGAAAAATGGAGTTCCTTCTCAAGGTCCACTTCTTCATCATCTTTCATATGTTCTTTTAAATCTTTTTCTTCTTTTCTTTTGTCTTCATTACTTTTTGCTTCTATCGTCATGAAGAGTATTTATTCTCTATCCCTATTGGAGAATCTTTCACTATTTTTTTCATATGAGGTACTTGTTTCTTAGATGTAGAGACTTTTTGTATTCCTTCGAAAGTTATTTTCATGTTTTCCTCATGCACTCTTTTTCTTGTTATGGTGATATTTCCTTTCTTTATTTTTGTTGTATTATTCTTCCTCTTCACTACTTTCACTCTCAACATGTGGACAATTAGAATCAAAATGACCTATTCTACCACAATTGAAACATGTGTTTGTCATATCCTTTCTTGAGCTTCCTCACAAAGTGAGCTTCTTCATCACTTGAACTTTCACTTGATCTGTATCCTTTGTTATTTATCTTTTTGGATGATTTGAAAGTGACTTCCCATTTTGATCGCTTCTCCTTATATGTCCTCATTTTGTATGTCATGAGTAAATAAATAAGGAAAATGGTTATATCATATATAAAAATTGTCACCAAAAGATGTGGGTAAAGGAACAAGGTCTTAGTTTGTGTCTTGGATTTTTCTAATAATTATATTTAAAATCGTGAATAGTTTGTTGATTTAAACTCACCATTTTGTTAAATATACATAACAAAATAGTAAAAAATATTTTTGGTGCTTATTATACAATGAATTGTAAAGGCTTAATTTGCAAACAGGTAGCTAAGAAAATTATAAAAAAAATTAAAAAATTAAAAAAAAAGAAAGATGAGAATGTGTTCTTTATATTCTTGAAAACTATAGCAACTTGAAATATAAAAGTGAATGCTCAAATATCATAGCTTTTCAAGAGTGAAAATTGAATATTAGGCATATCTTGCCAAGTTTTTATAACCATAAATCAGAATTTTTAGATGTTAAAAATTTCAATCTCTATTGGCCAAAGCTCAATCAGATTTAGTTTTTAAAGGATTATTTATATCAATGGTCAAAATAGGAATTGCCAAAAAATATATATTTTTTCAATTGAACTCAACAAAAATAAAATGGGATGAATATAAAACTACATAAAATAGAAATATGATAAAACCATAATAGCCAACTCCATTTCAAACCATATGTAAAAATAATATCCACAAGTTTGTGTGATATCTCATTTAACATAGTTGAAACTTAACATATTATCTCAAGAAGCAACCAATGAACTCAACAAAAATAAAATGAGATGAATATAAAACTACATAAAATAAAAATATAATACAACCATAATAGCCAACTCCATTTCAAACCATATGTAAAACTAATATCCACAAGTTAGTGTGATATCTCATTTAAGGTAGTTGAAACTTAACAGATTATCTCAAGAAGCAACCAATTAGATGACCACAATGATATAACATTTCAAAATCTCTGCATCTTTAAGCCTTCTTTATAGAAGATAATTACTTGTTGAATTCTACTAATTGCTACTATTTATTGCAAATTGTGAAGTTTGATGTATCTTAGTTTAGTCTTGATAAAGCACACACTATACATTAACAATGATACATTGGTGTTCCCATTGTTAATCTAACCTTAAAATGTTCTTGCAATCTCTTTACTAAAAGAAACTAAGAGACAAACTAACAAAGTGTAGTACTACAAGGAAAATGGAAACCTAATTTTTTTAAAGTATTTCTACCTTCCATTTGTAGACATGTATGCAAAATGTGGTAGCATAGACAAAGCACATGAATTTTTTGATGGAATGCTTGAAAGAAATGTGGTCTCATGGAATGGCATGATTGCAAGATATGCACAAAATAGATTTTTTAAAAGACATTACAAACTTTCAAGAAAATGCAATTGGAAAGTGTAAATCCAAATTCCAAAACTTTTGTCAATATCCTACCTTTGGAACAAGGTATGGGAGTCAATCAAAACATTTAAAGAAAGGGGGGTTTTTTCCAAATGTTATAATTGCAACTTCCTTGGAAAACATGTATGAGAAATGTGGAAGGACGGAAAAGGTATGTGAATTTTTTGACAAAATGCATCAAAGAGTTATTTCATGGATTGCAATGATTGTGGGATATGCACAAATTGATTTAAAAGGTTTTGGAAACTTCCAAGCAAATGCAATAAGTGGGTGTCAAGCCAAATTCTACAACCTTTGTCAAGATCCTCCCTACCCATGCCAAGAAAGGATCTTTGGAATAGGATATGGATATCCATCAAAGCATTAAGGATAGAGGCATTTTTTAAATTTGTAGTTATATCTTACTCTAGTAGATGTGTATAAAAAATGTGGAAGCATAAACAAGATAGGTGAATTGTTTGGAAAAATGCCTCAAAGAAATATGGTGTCATGGAGCATAATGATTGTAGAATATGCACAAAATGGATTTGTTAAAAAGTTCTTACAATCTTTCAAGCTAATGCAGTTGGAAAGTGGAAATCCAAATTCGACAACCTTTGATAGCATCCCCCTACATTTTACAAAATGGGCTATTTCAAACAAGGTATGGGCATCCCTCAAAGCATAATGGAATGGGTTTTTTTGTCAAATGTTATAGTTGTGAATTCCCTAGTAGACATGTATGCAAAATGTGGAAGCATATACAATGACTATGAATTGTTTGACATGATGCCTCAAACAAATGTCATCATAGGGAATGCATTGATTACAAGATATATGCACAAAATGATTTTTTTATAATCTATGCTAGCATGCTTCCTACCTATGTGATCCGAAAGATCTTTGCCAAAAATTGAAGTTTCTCGTTTTTCTCTAGAATCAGCATCATCAGGAAGATCTCAGAATCTTGACTCCAACACAACTCAAAAGGAGTCAAACGAAGCTACAGAGCTCGAGTTATGCTCGGTCAAACCTTGGTCAACTCAAGCCTTAGGTCAGAGAGAAAGGTGAAATTCAAAGTCAACAAAAGTGGTCAACACTGGTCTCAACATGAAGAGCTCATCGAGAGCTTTTTGACGGTGTTTGTTTCACGTGAATCAAACTCTGTTTGCCCGAGTTACAAGCAGTCAAAGGTTGGGTAAAAATGTTGACCATGTTGACATCAGCATGACTTCAGCGTGGTACAATGGTTGACAGTTTGGTCGGTTAAAAGGTTGTTGGGGTTCAACCCCTTGACCTGAATCAGACTCTGTTTGCCCAAGTTACAAGTAGTCAAAGGTTGGGTAAAAATGTTGACCATGTTGACGTTAGCATCCAATCATCATCATTGTCCAATCACCACATGACATGTGGCAACATAGTCAGTGCCATGTCATCAGCACAATTAGCGGACACGTCACCTTCAAATTCATTGACCAGCAAATGACAATTTGACACGTGGCATCATCTTATTGGTGCACGTAGCACCCTCCAGCGGCAGTTGGTTGATAGTTTGGTCAGTTAAAATGTTGTTGGGGTTCGACCCCTTCACCTATGGCTCGTTATTCTTCCCTCCCGCGAATCTGCCTATCTATCCACTCTAACATAAAATGTCTACCAATTTTATTTAAAGTGTTCAAATTGCGAAATGGAGGGGCTGAGGGGGTCGAACCCATAACCTCTGACTCAAAAAGCTGGCAGGCTCACCACTAGGCCACAAGCCTATATGCATTATGGACATGGTCGAATATTGTTTTTTTTAAATATTAAGGCCGAAAATAAACAAACAACCCCTAAATAAACAAGCACTCTGCGTGCGCTGGAGTCCCTGCCTTAAGCAGGTCTAGGTGTAGGGAAAATAGTGTTATGAGTATTTTTGCAATTTGATTTTTGGTTTTTGCTATTCAGATCATGTTAGTGTAGAACCAGACTAGAGCAAGGTATAAAATTTCTTACTTTAATCTTGAAATTCATGGCAACTGAAGAGGAGACAAGAAAAGAATAAAGAATAAAGCACTTGCTTGATGTGAAAAAGTAACCCGAAATAGGATGGATAGAGTGATAATGATACAATATGAAAAATAAAGACCTATTAATAAATACCAAATATTTTGCCTTCTGATGGCTTAATGTATCAAAGCATAATCACTACCAACAACATGGAAGCAGCCAAGGAGAAACATAACAATCATTATGTGGTCAAGCTTCATGCAACATATTAGTCCAAACTGTTCTATCCATAAATATAAATTTAAGCTACAATGGCGAAGTTAATCAAGGACATTTTGTTATATGGTGGCTTTCTAGTAAGTATTACGTATCATCCTAGTTCAAACTTATCCACATTGTTTCGAGACAGTACTAAGACAACATTTAATTCAAATAACATTTAGCAAATTGTTTACATTATTGAAAAATCTGCCCACATGACATCAATCCAATGTTTTCAAGGCTGCATCAACTAGAAATGGAAATTTACCAATCAATTTTATTGAACAATTTTCACATTGGAAGAGAATAACACAACGTTTCTTGAACAATAAGAAGAGATCTATCATTAATTGGAGCAACTTCATAGGACATGCTTTTATTGAGCTATAGTGTCTCCAAACAATTGCTAAGTCACATTTAATAACAATAAATGTTTCAACAGCTACTCAAACTCTTCTTCAACAAACTTGGCCTCACTGCATTTCTACAACTTACATGGGTTTTGCCCCTCCATGGGACTAAATCCAAAGTCTCTCACTGGAAAATAGCTGTCAAGTGTTTCAAAGTAGGGGTTCCATGGGAGTGCTTGTTGATCCTATTCTTATGGCCCTAAAATGGTCCCACACAACCTATTAAAACTTAAATTGTAAAGTTGTAAATAATCAACCATATTATGTTACTAACTCAAAGAAAAGCAAGCAAGCAAGAAAAAATGTCACCTAACAACATAGGTATTTTGAAATTCAGTAATACTTTGCTCCCTAGCTTCATAACTTTGCTCAATGTATTGTTGTACTTCCTTGTAAAGGCTTTGCCACTATTTCCAATGAAGAAGCTCTTTCTAGCTTGGTGCAAGTAATTTAATAGCAGTTTATGTCTATAACCACGGTGTTAGGCATGATACTTTCACCACTTGCAAACAATCATTAACTGGATCTGGTGGTATCACACTTCTCTACAAACAACAAACAGGGGCCATTTTTCCTTGACTACAACTTCAAACCCTATCTACTAATCCTGAATTCAAAAACCTCTTGCATCACAGAATTACCAAGATAAATATTTGGTAGCCCCATATAATGCAACCGCTTTATACTCCTACTCAGCGGTAGTGTTCTGCAGATACATTCTTTACTGTGTTTAAGATGCATGGAAAAAAATATTTATGTGCATAAACATTATAAAGCCTGCTAATCTACACTCACTAATCGAGATATCATACCCAAACATCTGCTAGCAATGCTGGGCATAAATTCTACAACAAGGCTATTAGC
Organism: Sequoia sempervirens; assembly: GCA_007258455.2. Taxonomy (NCBI): domain Eukaryota; kingdom Viridiplantae; phylum Streptophyta; class Pinopsida; order Cupressales; family Cupressaceae; genus Sequoia; species Sequoia sempervirens. Next base: position 107,857 of record VDFB02028317.1, read on the forward strand.
ATAGAGTAACTCCATGACCGCCTTTTATGGAAATATTAAGTAATTCCTACGCTTGTAAAATCATGCCATCGTGAATGAACCATACATAAATCCCAAAGGGGTAACGAGAAGCGTAACCGGCTCCTCAATAAAATAAAAAGCTAGAACCTTTCCAAAAACATGTAGACTTTAATTACAAAGTTCATCCTAATGTTAGGCGTTGGAGCAAAATGGCGAGACACCTCTCAATAAATATTAAAATAACAGTCCCAAAGGAACAAAAAATAATAATATATAGTTTGCAACAAACTGGAATAGATAGAGTAACAATACATGTATTTGCTAGTTTTGATAAAACTCTATATGGACATAGATGCCCAATGCTTGCAGGCAATCAAGTTTTCAACATAAACAACTCAGGACCTCCTTATAACAGAGGCCATATAGTGCCATATGTAACTTTCCATGTGTAGAACTTGCATGGATCTTCAGTTAGAACAGAGGAACTAAATGCTCATGATTGAAGTATTATAAGTTGTCTACCAATTTTATCTGAGAACCTATCAAGCTATCTTCCATATAATTTGCTTGTTTGAATGGAAATGACTATTCATTCTTTTCTTCACGCAACCATGCATAAATAACAGGTGCATGCCTTCACTATCTAGAAAAGAACTAAACTATGCATGTCTGAATTAATAACAATGTGGCCAGTGCAGGCATGCATTTGTGATTTATGCAGAGTCGTGGGTGAGAGAGATTTAGATGTAAATAGAAAAACACAGGAAAGCACTTTGTTGTATTCCAAGAGAGTTACTTCTATTTAAGTATCAACTAATGTTTTCTCCGAGTAGTATAAGCAATTAATTTGCTCCTTGGGAATGGACATTTTACCCTATGTATGCAATGTGTTGATTTTGTAAATGGATTTTTTTGTAGTTTTTTCTTTTTCCTGATTCATGGCTGGTATCTTTGCCAGAGATTTCTTGATTTTTCGGTTTAAAATTATTGGGATTTTTTTTGTAACGAATGGGAGATGAGCAGATGGGAAATTTAAGGCATTGTCTAATGTTTCATTTGAGAAAATGTGGAAGTGTTCTGGTGGATAGGTGGCATTTTGTAGAGAAATTCATGTGGCTTGTGTCTATTACCACAATTTGCATACATGCGGGAGTTCAAGAATGTAGTAGCTATAAGACCAAGTAGTTTGAGATCTACATTTCATTTATTGTGAATATATTCAAGTGCAAAGAATTATGCTTTGTTGTCATCTACAACGTAATGCAATAAGAGTAAGACCTAGGAAGCGGTTATTGTTGCCAAAAAATGCAGCAGAGGAGTCAATACAGGAAAAATGATCAGGCATAGGTTTTATATACAAAAATGCTATGAAACTGCTATTACTAACAAATGAAACACAGGCTTGAGAAATGTTCAAGAGTCTCTTGAAATAGAAGTGGAGCCGGCGAAACCATATGGAATAGTGAATATAAAGTATAGACATTGAACAAGAAGTTGTAAGGAATAGTGAGTGTAATGTATAAAAAACAAGCATTTAGCTTAAAACAAAGTGGAGACATCACCTGTTGGGGGACACCAAGAGGACATATAATGCCATATGTAACTTTCCATGTGCAGAACTTGCATGGATCTTCAACTAGAACAAAGGAACTAAATGCTCATGATTGAAGTATTATAAGTTGTCTACCAATTTTATCTGAGAACTTATCAAGTTGTCTTCCATATAATTTGCTTGTTTGAAGGGTAATGACTATTCAGTCTTTACTTCATGCAACTATGCATAAATAACAGATGCATTCCTTGGCTAGCTAGAAAAGATCTAAACTATATGTGTCTGAGTTAATAACATAGTGACTAGTGCAGGCATGTAAACAGAAAAACACAAAATAGTTTATTTTCACTGTATTTTATCATTTACTATGCCTATTATGAAAAACACACCATTTGGTATTGTAGTATTGATAGAAGTTGTATTATTTTTTCTATTTAAACTTTGAGAGGTGAATGAATCTAATGGATTTAAGTGAGGAAAACAAGAGTGATTGCTTAATTAGAAACTACTTATACATAAAACCAAAAATTAATGTGAATGTGCATGTCCATTGAAATTATGAAGTTAAAAGTACAAACCAAGGTATATTGAGCTATGATACAAAAGCATAGCTGCATAGACCAATTGGTAGTATAGCATGGTTGCCAGGAACAAAAGCAATAATTTTGTAGCTATTTCTTTTAGGAAACCTAGCAAATAACCACCCTCTCAACTATTGAACAACGTATACAGAGAAAGGTTGTAGGAATTTCTCTTGATGTGTGCAACTATAGAAACTGTACAAAAAATATGATTGAACGACTCCACTAAAAGCTTATTTAAATATTCATTTGTAATCACAATTGTTGCCATAGCTATCTTCACCTATAGCGAAATGTAGAGGACAGACCATCTTCATTTAACACATAACAATAAAGTTATTTTAGAATAAAATAAAACATAACAAAAAATCATCTAGCTATGTACAGATTCATAATAAAAAACTCATTGAAGCTATGACAAGTGACTTATCTCAATATTCCGCGCAAATTGTGTCATGTAGTCAACAATGCTGATGAGGAAAAATGGGCAGGTTTGCAGAAAAAATATTACATAACCCAAACAAAGCAAAATTCTTTTTAAAATGATTAATGTTGTTACGGTTGCATATGGTATGAACAGTAAGAGTCTCTTAGATTAGACAATATTGTGCACTGTACAATTAAAAATCCAGAGAGAAACCCTACCCTACGTAATGCTTTCAAGAAAGATGTAGTATTGCTTCTTAAGAATGATCAAAGAGCTAGTGCACCATCTAAGGTATTCTCATAATCTAAAGTATTTATTTAAATTTTATTTTTTTATTTAAATTTATTTTCAGTGTTGTTAAACTGATATAAAGTACTAACAATATCTCTCAAAAAAAAAGAACTTATAAACTAAATGATGTAGAAAAGTACTTTGTATCTAAACTAAACCCAGAATTCATGGAGGATCAAGAAACCCTAGCGGGACTTATTTTCCCTAAATTCTGTGTACACTCTATGGAGGAAGAGAACATATGCATTTGACCCTGAGTTTTATGGGCTTTCCAAAAGGAGGTTATATATGCTCTGCAATTGCAGGTGGACGATGTTTCCAAAGAACAGAACATGATTGACATATATGTTCTCATTCAAGGGTTTTGCAGTGATGTGATCAAGAAAATGTCATTTATTGAAAAACAACTCTTTTAATAACTCTTTCTCCTCAATTTTCTTTCTCAGCTCTTAGGAAGACATAAATGAATAGCTTTGAAACAGTAATTATGTCTTGAATTCATATTGCTTGATAACCTTTTAGGTCCTGCCTCAATAGCCTAAGAGAAGCAATAGCAAGTCTCTGTTTTGTTGCACAAAGATGTGCAGAATTTCCTAAGCTGCAACAAATTCGGTATATTTTCAGTTCAAAATATGAAAGAGAATTTACTACAACTTTACCCGAAGTACAACCTGATTGTGGGATTTGCAAGGAGGTAGGGAATTTTTGCCATTATACTCTAGCTATATAATTTACAACAATTCCTCCTGAGCAGTCCCCAATACAATACTGATGGAATTTGGCATCTGAATCTTTCTTTTAGATGAGCAAAAAATTTTTAGCTCACAAACCAAGTGGATATATGAAAGTGTATTTGATGAATGAAAATGGTATTGGATCGAAATTTGAAAATCTTCTGGTAATTAATTCAGCCACCAAAGTCCCAAACCATGGCAAGTGACTTACCTCAAGATTCTAGACCTCGGGGGTCCTATAAAGGTTTCCTTTGCACGTGCTTCAAGTGACTTCGGCCTACGGGAAGGAGGTGAATCAACTACGTCGTTGAGTAAAATGCGTAGAGCTTGCAGGTGCAACTGCCCTGGCAGACATGTACGCAGAACATGGACGCTTCGACAAAGCACATGAATTGTTTGAAAAAATACCTCAATGAAACAGGGGCTAGTGGATTGCAACGACTGTAGTTTTTCACAAAATGGATTTTTTAATAAAAGAAGACTTCAAATAAATGTTCAAGTCCTCGTGGATTAACATAATTTCAAGATATGCCTTAATGAGCAGAGTTTGCAGGGGAAATTTTTTGAGAGAACCCTACCAAATCATAAATTGACTTTTTCATAAATAAGACGAGCCAAAACCTATTCCCCCCACAGCTGCTGCTTCAAATCAATTCATAGTAAACAATCAGTAGGTCTAAAAAAAATAGCCACAGAAAAAAAACTACAAAACCAATCGCATTTTTTCACACGGCATGGAGACTATTGGTTTTAACTGTAAAGGTAGAATCTGGCCATGTGGGAGAGTGGAAGGAAATAGATAGAGAAGAACTTATGAGATGGATAAATACCTTGGAAGCCAAGTTTGTGTAGCCTCCTTTGTAAGAGCAAAAGCCAGGATGCAGCAGAATTCTCAGGAGTATAAAGACTTTAGATGGAATATGTTAGTACCTTCACAAGCAAGCAAGAATACACAGCTCGGGCTCTCCCTTGTCGATTTGAAACTTGTTACAACTACCATGCATGGCTGCAAAATGTGCGAGAATTACAATGCCACACACCCAACTCCCTTACATGTGCCCTTTGCACAAAGAAGAAACAAAACATTGATATAAACATGCAAATACTTTGCCCTTTTTTCTGATTGGAGAAGGCAATCAAATTATTGTTGAAAAATCTAAACCCCCAGCAAAATAGCCACGGACGGATAGGGAGGCAGATAAATAGCTATTTTCCCTACAACAAAACAGAACGAAAAAAACTAACTTTGGTTAAGGCTGCATATAATCATTCTCCCAGTTCCCATTGGAGACACTAATCAAAATTATTGTTGAAAAATCTAAACCCCCAGCAAAATAGCCACGGACGAATAGGGAGGCAGATAAATAGCTATTTTCCCTGCAACAAAATAGAACGAAATAAACAAACTTTGGTTAAGGCTGTATATAATCATTCGCCCAGTTCCCAATGCACAGATTAATGCATTTTTTGCACAAGCAAAAACATTAGTCTCCTACTTATAAAGGCAGGGACTAATAATTAGACCCTCATACAACTCTAGCCTAAAACTATAAGGGCTTAAAATAAATTTAAAAGATTATTCTAAAAGATTTTGAAGATTATATGGAACTTTTTTTATATTGTAGAGCCTAAAATTATAAAGGCTAATAGATTATTTATGATTATTATGGAGATTTTAATGTAAATAGGGGAGATTTTCTAAAATCTTTACCTTGTAAAGGGGATATTGGGAGATTTTGAAAATCATTTGGTTGAAGGCCAAATTGAGTAAATTTCTTGTATAAAAAGGGGCAGCTTAGGAATTTGAGTAAGTGGTGACTTAGAGAGAATTATTCTTGAAGAAATTTTGCTCAAATTCCACGCTTTCAAGGAGATTGTTCCTACTCACTTTAAGCTTTTCAAATTTCTTGCAAACCAAGGAAAAACCATGTTGGAGTTATGTATTGATTTTCTAGAGAATTAATCGGATCGGTCCACTCATTTGAGAGGGGCTCAGAGACAGTCATTTTTACAGCGAACTCCGTTATCAACTCTATTTGCATTTCTCTCTTCTCTCTTGTTCTGATTTCATCACTTGTTATTTCAGTTTATTTAATTATGCTTGTGTGTTAATTTCATTTAATTAATTTTGGATTTAAAATTGTAACATTACGCATTCGAACACAATTGTCATAGATCCGAAAAACAGATCACTATGCTAAAATGGGAACTTTGGAATAAGGTGTGGACATCCATCAAAGCATAATGAAAGAGGGATTTTGTCATGAACTATTTGACATATAATTCCTCAAAGAAATGTAGTCTCATGGAATACTAGGATTTTATAATATGCACAAAATAATTTTTTTGAAAGGTATTGGAAAATTTTAAGTAAATGCAATTTGTATATGAAAAGACAAATTTCATGACTTTTTCCAACATCCTCCCTGCTTGTGCCAAAATGGGAGCTTTGGAACAAGGTATGGGCACACACCAAAGCATAAAAGAAGGGAAGCTTTATCAAATCTCATAGTTACAAATATGTTGGTAGACATGTATGCAAAATGTGGAAGCACGAGCAAGGTGTGTGAACTATTTGATAGAATGCATCAACATGATGTATCCTTGTGGACTAGAATGATTGTAGGATATGCACAAAATAGATTTGTTGAAAATGCTTTGGAAACTTTTAAGTAAATGCAATTGGTAGGTGTAAAGGAAAATTCCAAAACCTTTACCAATATCCTCCCTACATGTGCCAAAATGGGAGCTTTGAAATAGGGAATGGACATCCAACAAAAAAATAAAGGATAGAGAAAAAATTTCAAATGTTCGAATGTCTTCATAGATGTGCATGCAAAATGTGGAAGTGTAGAGAAGTCAAGGGAATTATTTAGTATAATGTCTCAAAGAGATGTGGTCTCATGGACAACAATGATTGTAATATATGCACCAAATAGATTTGTTGAAATGTCTTTACAAACTTACAAGTGAATGCAATTGGAAAGTGTGTTGAAAGAATGAAGAAGGAACCCTTTGTCATGTTGTCATTGATGCCAATAATGTTTGCTGAAAATTCTTCCTAATTCAATAAAATAGTTTTGTGTCATCTTGATCCGATATTCTGCTTCAAATTCACTCATGTTTCAAGATCAGTTTTTGCAGTTACAGTATGATTTTTTGGACTACTCAATACACCTATGTTCAAGGTTTTAGTAATTTTGGTTAATCTGGCTAAAAGTTACAAGTGAAAGAAGTTCGAAAAACTATTTTTGGCTTATACTATACAAGTTGATATTATTTATTTGGTCTGCATCCCTCCATTGTTTGGTTTCAGAATTTACAAATTTGAGAGAAGTTTTATTGGTGTTGACACTACACATATTCCAAATGGTGAATGCTTATGTGCTTACACGGATGATCAATGTTGATTGGATTGGCTTATTTTGTGGTTGAGTCTAATACCTAGCCAACTCAATGCTTGAAGTCATGCTATAAAGACTAATATGTGTTGTGGATATTAAGAGGATCTATTTTAGATTTGTATTGACCTTAATTCAAGTTTTGCACTTTTTTTTTAGCGCGAAGAGTTTGTTTCCATGTATGAAGTCGACAAAGTGTTTTGAATTGAAATGGAGCTACGTCTAAATAGGCTGGCCTAATTGATGTATGTGGAAGTAATAAGGTGTATATGTGGAATAGTTTAGTGCCACAAATATGATGATGATCGTGATAAGGTGAGTAATGTGACATATATGATGTGTGTAAGATCTAATTGCATTTATACTTGCAAATTTATATGTGTGAAGTCGGAATAAGTGCAAAATTGAAGCAATTGCAGAACAAAGGGGTATTTTGTTTTCAGAACTTCATTGCAACTGAATTCAACACAAGGAAGGTGCATTTTGTATCGGTTCACACCTTGGTTGTGTAGCCATTTTTTTTGTATCTATCTTTAGGTTGTGAGCTCTATAATATCTTATAATTGATTATAATATATTGTGAGTTAATCCTCACCGTGGTTTTTCTCTCCTTGGGTTTTCCACATAAAAATTTTGGTGTTCATGTGTTGTGTTGTGATTTTCTTCATGTACTCTTTCATTGTTCCAATTAAATATGTTTTGATAATTGGTTGGATTATGACTAATTGGTTTAATAGAATACTAATTCACCCCCCTCTCAAGATTTTGGGTGTTCAACAATTGATATCTGAGCCTCGTTCCTTTTGAAAAGCCTAACATCTTGAGGAAGATCTTGGAGGTTGAACACATGGATGATAAAAAGTATCATATTCCTCCAGAAGAAATTTATACAATTGAATTTGAAGAAGACGATTGCATGTTTGACAAAGAACTCAAAACTACTCTTGAAGATCTTGACAAAGTTGAAAGTGAGAACAAGAGCTTGAAGAAAAATCTACGATAAGCAAATGAATGCATCAAAAAGTTGAGAGAAAAAATCAAGAAGTTCAAAGAGAGAAATAGAGAAGATAATGAACAATTGAAGAAGGAAAATGAAGACATCATCGAACTAAAAGTGTAAGTAGAAGAAAAAATGAGAATTGGGGATTGTTTGAATGCTAAAATACAAAGCAAGGCTAATGAAAGTACAAAGCTTGAATAGGAAATGGTAACCCTAAGGTATGATTTGTAGAAAGAAAGAGATGATGAAGAAAAATTCAAAACAAGTACCACAATGCTTGATGAATTGATTGCAATTCAAAAACCCTCTAAGGATAAAGGTGGTTTGGGACTTGAAGAAGGACAAAGTTCAAAGACAAATCAAACATCTAACAAAGTTGACAATCAAAAGCAGACTCAAGGAAATGGTAGACAATTCAAGAATCAAAGAAGCAACACAGGAAGACCTCCCATCAGACAACCAAATGCTCAAAGGTACCCATCTTTCAATGGTGTTTGTTTTTCATGCAATAAATTTGGACATAAGGCTGTAGAATGTAGAAGTGGAATGAATCAGAATGTTGGATCTTTTTCTAAACAATGTTTTATATGAAAGAAATTTGGACATAGAGCTATTGAGTGCAAAAGTCATATGATGAATAGATTCAATACTGGTAGAATGTTTGAAGCCTTCAATGGTTACTGTTATACATGCAATATATTTGGACATAAGGCTAACCAGTGTAGATCAAAAATGAATAGAAATTAGTTTGGTCTGAAAAATGTTGTGTGCTACAATTGCAACAAGCTTGGACACATTTCAAGATTATGTAGAAGCAAGAATGGAAAGCAAACTAATCCAGAACAGAGGAATAATCTAGTAAAGAAAATTGATCCTACTTAAATCAAGAGAGAAATGGAGAAGATTTGGAGGAAAAAGGAGGAACCTGAGAATAAGGATGAATCAAATACATCTATACCTACATTTGGTGTAGATATTCCTTCTAAAAACTAAGCCCATGATAGGCTTAGGAGGAGCAGTAACAAAAAAGTCTAACAACTCCCCTGGAATCATGAGGTGTCAAGCTGCGACACAAAGATATAAGGTAAAGATTGGTATGCTTAAGCTTTTGGAAAATATTTTGGTAGAAAAAATGCAACCCTGAGATTTTGCAGAGCCCTTTAGAGTTTACAGTGTTCCAAAGAAGTATGTATCATCTTTTGGGAATTTGAGTCATTAAATGAAAATTTAGGGTAGATTGATAATGTATAAAAGCAAAGCCCTGGTCAATTTTAAATCACTTTTGCACATTTGAAAGAAAGCAGAGAAAATTGAGGAGTGATTAAAGGTGACTCAAGTGAAATTGATTCAAAACCTAGTTCCTATTGAAGTGCGAACAAAGTATTTACTGTTATCTATTAGTGTGAGTTTATATTTGAAGGAATTTTACAAGCATCTGAAGATAGAATTAAGGTTGCAATGGCTACTCCAATTGTTGTTGAGGTTATTGAAAGACCTAGACCAAAGTTCAAGATATTCTCATGGAAAGTGTTTGAGAATGACCTCGATGGTGCATTTTCAAAAATCTCAATTAAGGTTTTTCCCACTAAAGATACAAGAATCTACATACGGTGCAAATTGGATGAGTATAATCACCAAGTGCTTAAATATTTATGGTTTGATGAGTTGACTGGAGAAATTTTTTTGGTGAATCCAAAATATGAAAACTTAGTGCATAAGAAGTTAGACATTTGCAATTGGTTTCCTAATTTCAGCAATGATTTGGATGCAAAATATGTAAAGATTTCCCTGAGCAGAATGCACGATAAATTCATGTGGACTAATGTGCTTGGATTAATTTCAAAGGATGTAATTAAGGCTATGAATGGATTGTGTGATACTAGACCTGTACCTGTATTAAATTCTATAAATAATGATGTAGTTATGAAGCTAACTAGTGCTACATTCGAAAAAACAACACTAGCAACTAGGCCAATCGTCAATCCTTCAATAAGGTATGCATCTATCATGATCGATCTCAAAATCTATTTTCATAATAGAGATAACTCAGTATCAACAACTGAAATTTATGTTAACCTGATATGGTGGTAAATGGGAAGGACTATGACTTGTGTTAGTTTCTCTGATAGCAACTTTTGGAGAATTTGTAGCAGACCAAAAATAAGAAATATGCTTTTGAGTATGGAACATTGATTGTTTGCTTGATTTTCTACTTCACGAGAGAGTTACCCGAATGCAAGAATGTTATATAGAGGTAGTAGAACCCAGAACAATATGGAGAAAGGATTCCTAAGAGGTTAGTGGAGAAATACACAAATGACATAACCTTTCTTGCCTCCACTGATGAATGTATAATAGAGGTAGTAGAACCCATAACAATATGGCTTGAACCTCTGGGATATGAAATTGATGAAAAAGTGGTTGAGAGATACATTGAAATGTTGTTAAGTGGCTCTAAGGACCCCTCTCTACCTAGATATGGTACATATGAAGAGAAATCTAATGAAGTATACTTGGAGACATCAACGCTTGCCAAATCCAAAAGGGTAAAAAAATAGGTTGATCAAGTCTTAGCGATGCATGGCCTCTCAAAAGAGGATGTTGACAGATTGAGGGAAATTGCAACAAAGAGAAAAGCTAAAGTAGCTGAGACTATTGGTGTGTCCTCCAAACCATGAAGATTAGGGAGATTAGCTCCCACCCCTGCCTCTGCAATGAAAAAACCTACTACCACAGTTGTTGTTAAAGGAAAGGTGGAGCACAATGCTTTGGTTGCAATTGATGTACTTGCACCCTCCATACCTAACACTTGAACCTCAAAAAGGAAGAATGTACCTCTAGTAGCACCTTAAGCTACCTTTGAGAGGAGAAAGAAACAAAAAGCATCCAAACATCAGAACTTGAGTGATGTTGTAGAAGAAATACAACTTATTTTAGAGGAAGAAAGACAATTGAAGAGGAAGAAAAGAAACAGTACTTCCACTAGTGGAGAAGATGCCTCAAAAGAGGCTAATACTAAATCAAAAAGGGCCAAAGTTACTATTACGGGTTCATCTGATGAAGAAGAAACGGAAAACAAGAAAGAAGCTTTCATAATTCATATGCACAAGAAGAAAGAGGAAAAGAAAGAAGATGGAGGAACTTCAAAGCCTGAAAAGAAGAAGTCCAAGATTCCTCTGGTAAGTGCTCATCCACCTATAATGTTGGAATCCTTGGTTAACAACATGTTAGAAGATAATAGCTTGTTGAAATCCACTACCAAATTATATGAGGAAGTTGGCGAGAAAGATCAAAAACCATTATAGATGCTTTTGTTCAGTATATGATCATTATGGATGAAAGTATGGACAACATGAAGGAAAAGGTAACTGATGTTGTATGGGAAACTCTAGTAACAAAAAGACATAGAGTGGTCAAAATAGACAACAAGATCAAATCTGATGCATTGAACAAGATTGGATCCTCACTGTTTGAGGATGATAAGGCCACCCTGCTAGAAGCATACACATAGCAGTTCAAGGTAAAATAGAGAGTTACTATTCTAATGACCAAAGAGAAGGATAGCACAAAAATTTAAGACAAGAAACCTTTGATACAATAAGAAACATGGCAGTACAATGTGGGATGATTATTAGTCCTGGATTAGGTATAGCTCAATTCAAGGAGCTTGGTGAATAGACTGCTATGGTCGAAGAGGAAAATATTCCTCCTACATCCAATTCACATGTTTTTCAAGAAGTAGTGGAAGAGGTAAATGCATATTCTATAGATGAGACTCCACACTTGGATACGGTTGATGATACACATGCCCCTCCGGAGACATCTGCTCCTCTAGATGACACTAAGAACACAACCAGAGAAAACAATAAATATCATTATAGGGACAATGTCAATAATAATGCAGAAAATCAACTAGACAACTAGAATGAAGATGTTGGAAATGAAGGCGAAGAAAACAAGAATGGAGAAGAAAAGAAAGGTAAAGATGAAGAGAATAGTGATGAAAATAATGATAAAGATAAAAAGAAGAATGAAAAGGAAGTAGGAAAAAGGAAAACACCTCCACTAAGGAAGAGGAAAAAGAGAAAGAAGAGAAAAAAGAAGAATCTACAGTTGAAGGAAATGAAGAAGAATCCTTGAAGACCACAAAGCCAACAAAGTCACTCGGAGAGTCCTCCAACAACACTCTCAAGGGTTGTTTGATGAAGCAAATAAGGATTCAACTAGTTATTCCTCCCTAGTTGGTTCAACTCCCGTCACAACAAGGCTATGTTGATTTGAGCAAAATTCCTCCTGATCAGATAATAGAGATTGGAGGAACTTTTATCAGCTCATCAGAAGGGGACCGAGTTAATTGATGATGCCATCAGAGTCTTACAAGATGCAACCCCCAGTATAACTATTGATGATTCTTTGACACTGGTTGAGAATCTAAAGTTTTTGGTTGATTCATTCTAGGAATATACTTCTAGCCTAAAGGAGCGAGCTGCAAAAGAAGCTAAGTCAAAGATTGAGGAGAAAATATTACTTGGAATTTAGGACAAATGTGCAACCGCACATAACAAGGTTATGAAATGTCTAGAAGAAGTAAGGAGTGTGAAGATGAGGCCCAAACACTACTCTTATATTGCATAAGAGGGTTGAATGTTGCTTAAGGCATTAAGGACCTAATGGACTCAATAGAGTCACAGTTGATCAATGCCTCTGGAACCTATGATCTCACAAAAGACAGAAACTATGCCTCTTGGACTACAGTTTTAGACTTGTAAAACAAGTTTTTCACCCTGCAAAGATGGAAAGAGGATGTTATAAGGAGATTCGATCAGCTTAAAGATCTAGTAAATTGCAAGCATATACCAATTGCAAGTGCTCTCACTGAAACTAAAAAACTTTATAAGATAAATCTTTATCCAACTACTCCTGAAGGAGAGGAAAGCTTGGTGGAGTTGGAATTGATGCACAAGGCACTTGTTACAGCTAAAAGGAGTTGGGATGAAGGTAAATCTTCTTGGGAAGCTATTCTCAAGGAATTTGAAGATGATCCCTCCTCTGACTAAACATATTTTCACCTTGTATATTTTCTTTTTAGTTGCTTTCAGTTTTTATTGTACATATGATCAGCTAAGTTCCTAAGAGGGAGCCAGTTGTTTCATTTTTAGTTGCCTTTTTGTTCATGTGTCTCATTGGCACACCCTTTGTCCTTTATGTCAAAGGGGGAGATAGTTTGGATGGTTAGACATTTTGGTACTAAAATTGTGTGAGATGTTTGAAGAAGTGGAAGTAGCTTTAGAAGGTTTTGTTTGAAGTTGGATTGTTGGAATTCATTTTTGGCACTTGTTGCCATCAATGAAAAATGGGGAGATTGTTGAAAGAATGAAGAAGGAACCCTTTGCTATGTTGTCATTGATGCCAACAATGTTTGTTGACAATTCTTCTTAATCCTATAAAACACTTTTGTGTCATCTTGATTCGGCATTCTGGTCCAGATTCGCTCATGTTTCAAGATCAGTTTTTGTAGTTACAGTATGATGTTTGGGACTACTCAATACGCCTATGTTCAAGGTTTTAGCAATTTTGGTTAAAGTGGATGAAAGTTACAAGTGACAGAAGTTCGGTAAACTATTTTTGGCTTATACAGTACAAGTTGATAATAGTTATTTGGTCTGCATTCCTCCAGTGTTTGGTTTCAAACTCTACAAATTTGGGAGAAGGTTTATTGGTGTCGACACTACACATATTCCAAATGGTGAATGCCTATGTGCTTACATGGATGATTGGTGTTGATTAGATTGGCTTATTTTATGGTTGAGTCTAATACCTAGTTGACTCAATGCTTGAAGTCATGCTATGAAGACTAAAATGTCTTGTGGATATTAAGGAGATCTATTTTAGATCTGTGTCAACCTTAATTCAATTTTTGCACGTTTGTTTTAAGCGCAAAGAGTTTGTTTCCATGTATGAAGCCAACAAAGTGTTTTGAATTGAAATGGAGCTACATCTAATTAAGGCAACCTAATTTATGTATGTGAAAGTAATAAGGTATATATGTGGAAAAATTTAGTGCCACAAATACGATGATGATGGTGATAAGGTGATCAGTAATGCGAAATATATGATGTGTATAAGATCTGATTTCATGTATACTTAAGAATTTATATGTGTGAAGTCAAATTAAGTGCAAAATTGAAGCGATTGTAGAGTAGAGGGACCTGTTTTGTTTTTAGTACTTCATTGGAACTGAATTCAACACAAGGTGCATTTTGTATCAGTTCACACCTTGGTTGTGTAGCCATTTTTTTTTGTATCTAACTTTAGGTTGTGAGCCTTTTTAAGGACGGTGAGTCCTGGCAGTGAGCCCTGTAATATCTTATAACTAGTTTTAATATAATGTGAGTTAATCCTCACTGTGGTTTTTCCCTCCTTGGGTTTTCCACATAAAAATCCTGGTGTTCGTGTGTTATGTTGTGTTGTGATTTTCTTCATGTACTCTTTCATTGTTGCAATTAAATATGTTTTGATAATTGGTTGGATTATGACTAATTGGTTTAATAGAATACTAATTCACCCCCTCTCAGTATTTCGGGTGTTCAACAATTGGTATCAAAGCCTTGATCCTTTTAAAAATCCTAACTTGAGGAAGATCTTGGAGGTTGAACACATGGCTGATAAAAAGTATCATATTCCTCCAGAAGAAATGTAGGCAATTGAATTTGAAGATGACTGCATATTTGACAAAGAACTCAAAACTACTCTTGAAGATCTTGACAAAGTTGAAAGTGAGAACAAGAGCTTGAAGGAAAATCTAGGAGAAGCAAATGAATGCATCAAAAAGATGAGAGAACAAATCAAGAAGTTCAAAGAGAGACAGAGAGAAGTTAGTGAACAATTGAAGAAGGAAAATAAAGATATCACTCGACTAAAAGTGCAAGTAGAAGAAAAAAGGAGAATTGGGAATTGTTTGAATGATAAAATACAAAGCAAGGCTGATGAATGTACAAAGCTTGAACAAGAAATGTTAACCCTAAGGTTTGATTTGGAGAAAGCAAGAGCTCATGAAGACAAATTCAAAACAAGTACCACAATGCTTGATAAATTGATTGCAATTCAGAAACCCTCTAAGGATAAAGGTGGTTTGGTACTTGAAGAAGGACAAAGTTCAAAGAAAAATCAGACATCTAACAAGGTTGACAATCAAAAGAAGACTCAAGGAAATGGAAAACAATTCAAGAATCAAAGAAGCAACATTGGAAGAACTCCCATCAGACAACCAAATGCTCAAAGGTACACATCTTTCAATGGTGTTTGTTTTCCACGCAGAATTGAAGCGACTCCAGAGTAGAGTGGTGTTTTGTTTTTAGAACTTCATTAGAACTAAATTCGGCATAAGGAAGGTGCATTTTTTATCAGTTCACACATTGTGTAGCCATTTTTTTTTGTATCTATCTTCAAGCTATGAGCCTTTTTCAGGATTATGAGTCCTGGCAGTGAGCCCTGTAATATCTTATAACTGGTTATAATATATTGTGAGTTAATCCTCACCACGGTTTTTCCCTCCTAGGGTTTTCCACATAAAAATCTGTGTTCATGTGTTATGTTGTGTTGCGATTTTCTTCATGTACTATTTCATTGTTGTAATTAAATATGTTTTGATAATTGGTTGGATTATGACTAATTGGTTTAACAAAATACTAATTCATCCCCCCCCTCAATATTCTAGGTGTTCAACAAAGCCTAAAGCCAAACTTGACAACCTTTTCTAGCATCCTCCTTGCTTGTGCTTAAATGGGAGATTTGGAACAAGGTATGGACATCCATCAAATCATAATGGACGAGGGAATTTTTTCAAATGTTATAGTTGCAACTACCCTAGTGGACATGTGTGCAAAATGTGGAACCACATACAAGGCACACAAACTATATGACATAATTCTTTAAAGAGATGTCACCTTATGGAATGCAATGATTATAGGGTATACATAAAATGGATTTGTTCATAAGGCCTTAGAAAATTTCAAGGAAATGTAATTGGTAGGTGTAAAGCCAAATTCCAAAACTTTTTCCAACATCCTCCAACTTGCGCTAAAATGGGAGTTTTGGAACAAGGAATGGCATCCATCAAGGCATAATGGAACAAGGATTTTTGTTAGTTATTATAGTTTAAATGTTTGTATAGACATGTATGTAAAATGTGGATGTGTAGAAAGACACATGAACTATTTCACAAACTCCTCAAATAAATGTAGTTTCATGGAATGCCATGATTTCAAGATATGTACAAAATGAATTTTTTGAAAACA